>NW_004624736.1:4417084-4445053 GCF_000247695.1 Heterocephalus glaber
GGGAATGGAATTAATATGAGGGAATGAAAAAATGGAAACAAAGTCTTTGTAAATAGGGAGGGATGGAGGGGTTGAAAGGAGGGCAGGGGAAGGGGGAAAAATAAGAACTGCGTGATTATGTTAGGATGCAAATTTCCAATGATGAATGTCATTATATTGTATGCCTAAAATGTACCAATAAAATATAATAAAAAATTCCTTCTGCAGTGCATTTATTTAGTAGCAAATTGTACAGGTGTTTGAATATAAGGACTCAGACCCTTTAAAAGAGGTGTGCCTGTATGATTCCCATGTTTGTCCTAATTTTTTCTTCTAATTAGAAAACATGAAACTTTACCAGCTACAAGCCCTGTTTAACCAATTGTTCTTTGTCTACAGGTTGTTGTTACCCTAGCTCTCTTCAAAACATGCTGATGTGCACATTTTTCACCCAGAAACAATACAAAAACTAGAGGCCCAGTGTTAGGAGGCATACAGGTGTGACCCTAAAAAAGTTATTCAGTAATTCACTTAAGACATATAAAAACAAGGTAAGAAAGCTTAGCCTACAAATTTATACAAAATACAATTACAGGGCTGGGGATTTAGCTCAGTCGTTCTGCCGCCTGCCTCACAAGTATTCAATCCCTGGTACCAAAAAAAAAAAAATACAATTACATATACTAAGACTATAATTTTATTTTTTTAAAAAATACCCATGAACAATTCCTGAAACAGAAGAATTAAAAATTGAAGTACTCATAGTAGGTTGGGAGAATTCTAAGATTTTTAAAATTGATTTTATGTTATTTTTACTTTTTTAAAAGGTATATGCCATGAAACCAATTTCCACATATCTAAACCATCTATTTTGTATAGAGTTCAGTTACTCCTTTTATCTTCAGCATGTTTTTCTTGTTACAAATAGACTCACATACATACTTTTGCTAGGTGAATTTTCATTTTTTATAAAAGTTACAAAACAAATGTGTCAAACAGTGGTTGATAAGTCACAAAAAGCAGCAGTGGAACCAAGAATCAAATCCAGGGCTACTATTTTATCCCTCAAGTGGAGAGTGGGGGCAGGACTAGGGGGGTGAGAGGGATCCACAGAACGTGCCCTGGGGTCATCATGATTACATATATGTTTTTCATGTCAAAACTTTCTTTGTTCTAAAATGTGAAATTGTTTCCTACTTCCTTGAATTTTTAAGACATTATTTGGCATCAAATGGGTTAAAAAAGTGTGACAGGTCTAGAAAGAATACCAGGAAAAATAGTCATCCCCCTGTATCTGTGGGGATTGGTTCCAGGACCTCCCACAGATACCAAAGTCCGCAGATGCTCAAGTCCCTTATATAAAATGGCATAATATTTGCATATTACCTACACACATTCTCCCATATACTTTAATCTCTAGATTACTTATAATAACTAATTGAATGTAAATGCTATAAACTGTTGTTATACCCTATTTTTTAAGGAAATAATGACAAGAAAAGTGTACTTGTGCAGTAGAAAAGCAGCTATTTTTCCTTCAAATATTTTGATCCACTGGTGTTTGAATGCACAGATACAAAACTCAGAACTTATGGAATTGTCTTGGGTTGCATACAAACTATATAATATAGTTCAAGTGTATAAGTAATAAAATTTCACTTATTTTTGATATTTTTATTATAACATTAAAATGAATTAACAACCCGTGGGCTAAAGGCTGGACATGCTTGAACATGTCTGGGTTGGACATGCTTGGCTTGCCTGGGCTCCATTGAATGCTTTCAGTAAAGAATCCTCTTGGAAAAAAAAAAAAAGAAATTGAAAAAATAAAAAATAAAAAAAAGAATCATCTTGGGCCATATATGAAATATATAATGCAGTTAATGTATATATGCATCAAAACTTCCTGGGCCAGGGATTTAGGTCAGTGTTTCTGCCACCTGCCTGGCAAGCACAAGGTCCCAAGTTCGATCACTGGTACAAAAAAAACACAAACTTCCTTTATTTTCTAATATTTTATTGTAACACATGTGTGCAACCCATGGGCCTAAGACAGAATCTTCCATCCAAGCCTGTCCTCATGGCAATATTTGAATGTGAATAGCTCGCAAACAAAATGGAGTTTCTTGTTCTGAAACTCCTTGAAAGACATAGTCAGCAAACTGCCACAACAACCTAAAATATTTTGATGAGGTGGAGGGTAGAAAAAAGAATTATATTAATCAGGGTATGCAAACTGCTATAACATACACCCTTTAAACCATTTATTGTTCATGTCAATACAGTGTGATTTGGTGAGAGGTTGGTTTCATGAAATCATTCTGGAACCCAGGAAACATTATCTCCAATAAGTGGCTTCTAAAGTCTCTGCTGACCTGAAGAAAGATTGAAGAATGTCAGGTGTAAAGGTAGCGAATATCTCTACTCACATTCTACTGACCCAAACTCAATAAGATAGGTGAGTTAATTAGATATCTTGTAGGCAGTTAGACAGGGCCATCCCATGAGGAGCCAACATGGAGGACAGTCAAAGGAGCCAACATGTAGGGCAATCAAGACACATTTACTGAAGGCCATCGTAAAAGGAGAGAAACTACCACACCCACGTAGGATAAATAACAGTGATTAATATTATAAATAGGTATCAATCACCTGGGCAGGAGACAAAGATATTGCAAGAAAGATCCCTGACCTACCCCTTTCCACTGAAAATCCTTCCACATTCCTTGTTTGCTTGCTATGTGACTTGTTTCCCCATTGGATCCTCATTTAATCAATATTACCTAAGCAACTATACTTGTCATAATCTTATTGGTTGTTCATAGTTTTGTCCACCTTGTGATTTCTCATTGGATCGATATTACCTAAGCGACTGTACTTGTAATCTTACTAGTTGACTACAGTTTTGTCCCACCTTGAACCCACCTCACCTTATGGCTTTGTCCCATAAAACACCTTTGAGAAGTTGGGTGAGTGGGCAACCCACTTTCAAGCCCCCCTTCTGTCTCTCTTAGACAGAAGCTTTCTTTCTCTCAATAAATTTTTCTGACTCTTAACCTCCATTTTTCCTAGAATTCATTCTTCGATTTTAGAAAACACCAACTCGCGTTTCTGATACCTAGCCAATTTGGGAGTTATATCTCTTCCCCCTATATCACCAGGACCCACTTACCTTCAGGAAGTCTGGAAAGCCACATACAGCTAAACATTGTGTCTGGGGAGAAGAGGAAAACCTGGGCATGGAACCCTCCATTCCCTAGCCCTTGTGCTGAATAGAAGATGAAACCATTCATCTTATGTTTATTCTTACACTCTATGGTGAAGGGTTATGAAGAAAAGCTTTCCCTGGTCAGGGCTGTTCTCCTGTGCTTGTCTTCTGGTATTTCCCCTGGAGTTTTAGATGTGAATCAGCAAAATGTATGTATGTGGTTTGGGATGGCACTGTTGTCTTGAAGTATTTGTGGACCTACATGGGATCATAAAGAGCCAACAGCCTACAATGGTTAAAGAAAACTGAACATTTGAAGCAAGAGTAAAAAAAAGTGTTGTAAAATGTGTTTAAAAGGTATGTTCTGGGAACTGGGGTTGTAGCTCAGAGGTTGAGTGCTTGCCTGGCCTGTGCAAGGCCCTGGCTTCTATCCCCAGCATAGAAAAACAAGTATTTCTGGAGCTCTTGTCACAAGGAATCTATTGATTCCATTATCATGGGAGAAAATGGAATCTGTTCAATCAGCTTTTGAAGTTGCTGAAACCAGGAACTCTGCAGCTTTTGGAAGGGGACAAATCAAGAGAACCATAAGACATAGTTCTATAGAGAACAGCAGACTGAAGTAAAGGACTAGGCTATACCCTCTCAAATTTCTGCTGTCTCCTGGACTGGGAAAAGTGTGTATGTATCTTCCCCCCTTAATTAGAGTAATTAGTATAAGAAAGAAGCCCTTTCTTGTGACTACTCTGTATACAAGGATATATAGTGGTATTTTCTCTAGAAATTTTTGCAAGAGTTTTTTTCAATGGTATTATGAGAATAAAAAGCATCTTTTGAACTTGTACATATATTATAATCTCAAACAAGTACGGAAAGTCAAGAAAAGTGCTGAAGGGAAATCTGCCAAAATGTTAGCTATTGTTGCCTTTGGCTTAATCTTTTATCTGCTTTAAATTTTTTCTTGTGTTAATTTTTCAAATCAGAAAAAAATAAAGAAATGGAAGAAAAATATTAATATCTGAAGATGACAAAAGATATATAAGTATGTTTTTAAAATTTAGAAAAGCAGAAAAGCAATTGCTTTTAAGTTTCTTTACCTGGAGGTGATTATATCCAACCTCTGCCATTTGCTTTCTATGATTTAAAACATTTTAAGGTATTTTAGGTTAAAACAATAGGCAAAGGATCTAAATAGATATTTCTCTAATGAAGACACACAAATTGTCAATAAGCACATGAAAATTATTAGTCTTTTGGGAAATGCAAGTCAGAACCACATTTACCACTTTATACCTACTATTCTGGCTAGAACCAGAAAGGCAGATAATAAGTTATTGTAAGGAGGTATCCTCATCTGTTGCTGGTGGGACTATAAAAGGAGTAGCCATTTTGGAAAATATTTCCTCAAAAAGTTAAATCTACCTAAAGCTGAGTTAGAATCTAACCAAGCAATTCCATCTCTAGGCATTTACTCAAGAGAAATGGTAACAATCACCCACATGAAAACTTGTACCCAAGTATTCAAAGCAGCGTTGTTCATAATAGCGAAGAGGAAAAACAAACCTCATGTCTACCAACTGGCGAATGATTAAATAAAATATGGTATATGCAAACAATGGAATTTTTATTTGGCAATAAAAAAGAAAGGAATATTGATATATTTTACAACATGGAAAAATATTATAAATATTATGCTAACTGAATTTAACCAGACATAAAAATCCACACATTGTTTGATTCCATTTTTTTAATGAATTGTCCAGAATAGGCAAATGTACAGAGACAGAAAGTCCTTCCCTAGGGTTGGGCAGAGGAGGCTTGATAGGGAAATTATGAGTAACTGCTAATGAGTAGGGGATTTGGAATGGGATTATGAAAATGTTCTAAAATTGACAACAATGATGGATACACAAGATTGTGATTATTCTGAAAACCATTTAATTGTTTACTAGATATGATAAAAAATAAAGTGAATTTTTAAATTTTTAAAATTTTTATTATAGTAAAAGACATATTGCCATTAATCTCCCTCAAAATAGTCCCCCTGCTTCAAACACGTTTATCCTTGTCATTCTTGCCACTTTCTGAAGCACTTGTGGAAGTCGTTCTTCATGAGTGTCTTTAGTTGTGCTGTCCTGGCTGCCTTGATGTCCTTTATCAATTCAAAATATTTACCTTTCATGGTCATTTTGACTTTGGGGAAGACCCAGAAGTGGCAGGGTGCCAGAATCAGTGAATAAGGTGAGCGAGGAGAGATTGTAATGTTTTTATTTGACAGAAATTGTGGCAAACATCTTGAATTGATTAAGGACATTGAAGCAGCTATGACAACAGCAATAAAGATACTCACCATTCAATCCCCAGTACTGAAAAACAAAACAAAACAAAAAGATACTCACCAAAGAGGACTTCTAGAACTACTTCAAAAAGTGGCAAGAATGTTAGCATAAATGTGTTCAAAACAAGGTAAACTATTTTGATGGAGGTTGATGGCAATGTGTCTTTAACTGTAATAAATTTTTGAAAATTTTAAATATTCACTTTATTTTTATCATACTTTGTACTTGAAATTGATTAATTGAATGGCATGTAAATTTTATCCTCATAAAATAGTTTTTAGTGAAAATATACATACATTCTGTCAAAAACATTACAGTCTGAAAAAACATTACAGTCTGATAATATACATACATCAAAACTTTCAAACTATATGGAAGAGTCTAAAATTAGAGTAAAAATTTCCTTTCCACCTACCTTCCTACCTCCACCTACCACCGTCCTCTCTATTTTAGTTTCTAGAGAGGGCAATTTTAAAAACCTTCTGGGGATTTTAGATCTTCCTATATTTTGTGGTTTCTGTATTTTAAAATTAAATAACATAGTTATTTATACTTCTCTTTACTGAGCGATCATTTTTAAAAGTGTCTTTGACATTCTGCTCCGAAGGAAAAGGAAATTAATTTGCAGTTTTACTGTTGCCTAGATGCTCTCCTTTTGTTGCTCCCTAATCTTTCTTTCTTATTTTTCCAAAAGTTTTCACTTTTATAACTTTAAATAATATACTCAAGTCTCTGTTGCTTGACTTACTAGTTTTAGACATTCTCAATTGTCTAGAAGAAGGTAGAGTACATGTTTCATGGATATAAACTACATGGGAAAAGCCCAACTAAATAAAATACTGAGTCCTGTCTACAGAAAACTACTGCCTGCTCTGTTTAATTATGATGTTAAGAACTTAATTAAATGTTTCTCAAAGATGTTTCAAAATTTGGCTATGGGATATTATAGTTATCTGAGGATTGATTGTAGTGGATAAAAGTGCTGACTATATTGCTTGGGTGCCAACAATAAAGAGGTCAAATTCTCACCCTAAACTCTTCATAATATTTACTCTGTAGGAGTTATTAAATACCTTTTAAGAAGAGACCACTTCTGTTGATGGAAAACTGTCAAGTACCTACTGGGAAATTTGAAAGACAACAATTGGAGCTATCTACCCACTGAAGAAAGTTGGCAATTCTGGAGTTCTAAGAGGTTGGAATGGTTTGCAGTATCCTGTTTACACAGAACCTTAAGTCTGATTGCCATGGTGATGACTTGGTTCAGGTGGTGAATAAAGGATGATAGAGTTTAGTTAATGAACAGGGCATCCTGTTGGACAGAAGATATGGAAAAGTAGGAAAGGACAGGTACTCTGATGGTAGACAGTCACCTGGAACCAATGCTTAGGCACAGCAATAATAAAGGAAAAGTGCATCAGGAAAGAATTCTAAGTACTTCTACATACTTCTTGAGAGCATGGGAGCAGACATTTGATGCCTGTGTAATATGTACTATGCCCTGTACCAGGTAGTTTGCTGATATGGTCTCATTCAATCCTCAATCTTGAAAAGTAGTTGTACTAGTTAATTTCCCATTGCTGGGCACAATACACAATACCTACAACTTAAAGGAGAAGAAGTTTAATTTGAGTCATATTTTAAGGGGATTTAATTCACAGTAAGCTGGCTCTAAGGAAGAAACATGATGGTAGAGCAGAGTTGCTTAGTTTGTGGCAATGAGGAAGCAGAGAAGGGGGACAATGACAGAGAGGAAGAGGCAGGGTGCCAGACATAGACCCCAAGGCCACACTTCCATGGCCTACCCAGACACACCAAGACTAATGCTTCATCAATACCATTGGTGGATCCCCAAGCCAATCAAGTTGACACTCTACCCTAACTGCCAAATCCCACCCCCTGTAAACTTCAAACCCAAACACATCTCCTTGAACTATAGTTTATCTCCAAATAAAGACAATAGCAAGTTCATAATCCCATCTAACATAATACAATTATCCTGAGTAAAATGAAATCACAATTCCTTTCCCAAAGTCTCAACAGTTCCAGTATTTTTACTTTTTTTTTTTTTTGGTACCGGGGATCGAACTTGAGACCTTGTGCTTGCGCAGCAGGCGCCGGAACCACCGAGCTAAATCCCCAGCCCCTAATTTTCTCTCAACTTTTTTTTTTTTTGGTACCAGAGATCAAACTTGGGACCTTGCACTTGCGAGCCAGGTGCCAGAACCACTGAGCTAAATCCCCAGCCCCAGTTCCAGTATTTTTAAAAAGTCCAAGTCCAAGTCTCTTCTGAGACTCAAGGTAAACTCTTAGCTGTGAACTTCTGTTTAAAAAAGTTACATAATGCCAAAGTACAATGGCAAAGGGTAAACATTTCCATTCCAAAAGGGATGGATAGGTGGACATAAAAAAGTTAGATCAAAACAAGACTAAGATCTAGCAGGTGAAGTCTTGTAGTTCCAAATCTGCCATGTGGGACATATAGTGGTAAAACATAAGTTTCGTAGGATTTCTACAGGCCCACCCCATTGGCCTTGCTAGTCATAGCCCATAAGGCTTCTCTTGTGTCACCTTCACTTTTTGGCTGCACTTTTCCTCAGCAGACATTCCATATTCCTTGTATCTCTGACTTTCTGGGGTCACTGTAAGTGACGGCAATATTGATATGTCCAAAGCAGGTTGTAAGCAGTGCAAGCTGTAAAGAGTTGACCCCTCAATTGGCTTGTTTTGAGAAGCAAGTCTGGCTGAAGCCTATGTGCTGAGGTTAGAGTAACTTGCACCCAAATTCTGTTCCTACAATTAAAACCTTCTTAACCAGAATGACAAGGTTCTAATTACAACCCAATATTTTGTCTATTCTGTTCCTAATTCAAGAATGCTTTCTCTTGTTCTTTACAAGCCTTGCTTGCATTAGTATCCATAGTAACTGCACAACTGCATGTCCTTGCATGTAGTTCCCCTTTAGCACATAGTCTACCTTCACCCCCACTGATTATCAACAAAAACCAATGGCTTTGACTGACCAGTGTCTTTGCCGGATGAGCAGCATTGGTTATCTTGGTTCATCAGTTTCTTTGTCTCTTTAGTTCTATCTTTTACTTTTTTTTTTCTCAGCCTTGAACCATAGCACCGACCAGGAGATCAGAACCTACTACAGAGATCTCTGATACATCACCACTGCACCTTTGGCTTCATTCCTACAGCTTCAGCTCTGCCCTCTAAGGGGCTCCTTGCCTGTTCTCCCAGGCCTTCCTTTGAAATCTTTGTGGAAGACTTTCTGACTCCACAAATCTTGGATTCTGCACAACAGTAAAAGCAGTATTATATGGATCTGCTCAGATGCCAGCTCAAACAGCAGCCAGGTTCCCTTGGACTATGAGTGTAATGGCCTCTGAGTGCCTGGCTGCTGAGCTCAGTGAAACTACTAGGGAAACAATTCCCTAGAAGACCCTTCCTGAGCAGGGGGCCTAGGGGGCTTTCTTCTCAAATGAAAGGTTCATACTTTGCACCTGTGACTGGGGGGTGACGTTCTTGTCTAATCTTGAGGTGTCCTCAAGGCATCTTTCTTCTTGTGCCTATACAAAGTATTTGGCTTCTTTATACTGGCACGAATTTCTTTAGCAACCACATCTCTTTTACATGTAGTTCCTTCTGGGCCAAAACTTAAGTTTTTCAATATTTTCTGCTCTGCTGTTTGCCCCCAATTCTTACTATGAATCTGGCCAAAAGAAGCCAGCAGTATCTGTGGCAGAGCCTAAATGTTGAGCTGTCTTGAAATTTCCTCCACCAGATTAATTACTCCACACCCTTAAATCTCAGTCTCCTATAAAATCTAAGGACATGGAAAAATGTAGACAAATTTTCTACCAAAGTATAACACATATGGCCTCCAGTCCCACTGCCTTTGGAGTCTTTGTTCCCAAATGAAACCTCCTGATCCTGGCCTTAAATGTACACATTCCTGTCCGCGTTCTGTCTTCTGAACTCCCATCAGAATCATCCAGAAAGCTCTGCTTATAGAATTCTATGTCTTCTCTAGCCAGCATCTTCAAAACTTTCCAATCTCTTCCCAGAAACCAGTTTCAAAAGCTTCTAAACCACATGGTCAAGTGAAGTCGCAGCAGTGACATCACTCTCACTACCAGTTTTCTGTATTAGTCAACTTTCCTGTTGCTGGACACAGTACCCAACACCCACAACTTGAAGGACTCCTCCTTTAAGAGGTTTAACTTGGTTCATATTTAAAAGGTATTTGGCTGGCTCCAACACAGAAACATCATGGCGGAAAAGTGGTGATGAAGTAAAGTTGCTTAGTTTATGATTGGCAGAAAAAAAAAAAGAACAGGAGAATAGTGCCAGAAATGAGGGATCAAAGAATCAGACAGAGATCCCAAGCCATGACCTCCATGACCCAGACAGACATACCTGGAAGTGTGCTCTACCAATCCCCTGTGTGGATCCCAAAATCAATCACATTGACACTCCACCCTAACTTCCACAGTAATTTTATTATCCCCATCCAAGGATAAAGCAACTGAGGCAGACAGTCTAAGATCCCAAAGTTAAAAAGAGCTGAGATTCTCCTTGGCTCCAAATGTCTTAAATTGCCAAAAGAAAAATAATAATTCAAAGGTCTTTAGGGTATCAGATACACTAGATAAATGTTGGGTCATTTTTTTTCTAGAGAACAACTCAAGAAATATACAATTATCTAAACCTATTTTATAGTCATCACCTTTGGGAAAATATTCCTAAAAATAAGAATGTAGAACAAAATGATTGTATAAAACTATTTCATTGCATTGTTTTGTTTTATTTGAAATAGTCTGTAACTATATAGTCTAGAGTTCCTTGAACTCCTTCTGTAGTCCACACTGCCCTGAAACATGTGATCCTCCTGTCCCACCTTCCTAGGATTATAGGTGTGTGACACCATGACTGGTTTGCATTGATATATTTAATACTAACAGAAAGCAAACCTACCAACCTATAACTGACGATTGACCATGTTACAAATAATCACTAAAAGAGAGTCTTATTTGGGCTATATTTATGTGTAAAAAATATACATAAGGTAATATTAAGACGAAAAAGTGCAACATAACATACTATGCAAATACTGAACCAAACCATATGTGAGGTATGATAGAAAAATATAGTGATGTTTAAGTTTAAAAATTTACTACAATAAAGACATATTTCCATTAACCCCCCTCACTTAAGAATATACTTATCCCATGATTCTTGCCAGTTTCTGAAGCAGTTCTGGAAGTCCTCTTTCATGAGTATCATCAGTATCTCATGCCTGCCTCCATGTCCTGAATCAATTCAAAATGTTTATCTTTCATAATCACTTTGACTTTGGGGAAGATCCAGAAGGCACACAGTACCAGATCCTGTGAATAACATGGATGAGGACATGACATAATGTTTTTTACAAGCCTGTCTTTCTGTTAAATGGAACTCTGCAGCAGTGTTAACTGTATTGTTTCTATCACAATTCATAAAGACATTCACAAAAGAGAATTTCCAGTACTGCTTCAGAAAGAGGCAAGAATGATGGGTTAAGTGGGCTTGAATTGAGGGTGAGTATTTGTAACAAATTTAATTTAAACATTACTGGTATATTTTGATCATGCTTTGCACAGTGCGTGTGTAGCACTGATGTGTCATATTTACATTGTTCATAGATTTTTGTTGATTTTTATGTTACTTGGATTATTTTTCCCATGAAGTACAGAGTAATGTATTCATTTAAGATTGTAGGAACAAAGTTTGCATTCTTCGCTACCGGGATCCATTTGAGGATTTGAAGAGAGGTGGGAGAGCAAGAGAAAGAACTGTGACACAATCTGAAAACAAAGAAGCATGACCCTGAAAAGTCTCTCTTGTGTGTTCCTAAGTAATTTTTTGTCTGGTAGAAAGAGAGAAATTCTGCTGTGATATCTAGGACTTCCTGAGGTGAGAGGGAAGCCAGTGGCATCTTTGGTCAGTGCTGGAGCTGATCTGCCTATGTACACATCCATAAATATTGTTCCAGAATTGCATTGAGAGTCCATGCCTGCAGAGAGGGCTGAGTCATCTCATTTTAATTCCCAATCTAAGATCTGGCTGTTTGTGGCCATTTCAGTATTGACTTTCCATGTTCCTACCCTTAGCTTTCCTACAAGCCTTTCCTTCTGGCTCGAAAGCTCCTGCTATTCATACCTTAAACATCTTTCAAGACACCCTAAACATCTTCACCCCTGCTCCACACCCTTAACTCTTTCTCCTTCCAAGAAGTCCTCACAGGCTCTTGAATTCCCATAGCACTTAGAATCCACTTAGAATCCATTCACTGTTTCTGCCAACATTTCACAAGTACAATTTAGTCTCCATGTGGTGAGGGACCCTGTGTTTTTGTAAACTGTCTACATTACATCTGCATTTAACGGAGAGCTTTGAAATACAGCACAGAATGTTCAATCAGTATTTGTGAAGTTGACACATATTCCTTCTAAAGATGTCTTTTATACCCACAGTTCCCTGTTTATTAGTATTACCATTAGTGTTTCAAGCATGGTCCTGCAGACCGGTGAATTTGGAATCAAATGATCCCTCTCCCATCTTTTTTGTGACTTTGTGCAAGTTACTTTCTCAGCTTTTCTGAGTCCATTTCATTGTTCACTATATACACATATGAAACACCTCACAGGAGTATAGTGAGGATTAAAATTACTCGTTCTTCAACTCCCAGTTTAAATATTACTTTGTTCAGGATCCCTCTGCTGATACTCTCTTCACCTCCACATATAGATGAGGGAGGCATCTCTCTGCTTCCAAACACAGGTTGTTGTCCAATGGAACTTGTGTGAAGACATTGTTCTGTAATCTGTTCTATCCAATAGTTATCTACAAACTACATGTAGCTGAGGGAGTGGATTTTTAATTTTATTTAGTATGAATGAATTTAAATACCCACTTGTGGCTAGTGACTACCTGACTGAATTCTAGTGCATCCTACCTGACTACCTGAGCTCTAGTGCATCCCTGTTAGAGTAGTTCAAGCACTGTTGTGAGTCACTGGCTTGAGCTCCATAGTGAAATTCACCTGGACTGTGATGAACACTATTGTTTCCACAGCACCTGGTACAGTGACAGGTGCACAGTCAGCTGGCAGCATGGCAGTTCTCATCATCTTCAGCAACATCTTGTTCATCGCTGTGTTCCACAGCTTAGCCCAGCACACACTGTAGGTGCTCCAATAATTATTTGCTAATTGAGTTAATTAATTCTCAGTCTTACAAACCAACCAATTATCTGCTTTTGGAGAATGTTCAACCAGTTGCACAAATGTCTCTCTACAACATTTCTTTGTATATAGCAGTGTTTAGAAGCATCTGCTTGGCTTGAAACCCTGGTCTTTCTACTTTCTATCTACATAACCTCTAGTAGGTAACCTTTGTGTGCCTCAGTTTATTACTTTGTAGAGTGGGAACATTAATGGCCTGCCTTACTGAGTTGATGAAAGTTTGTATGTGTTGAAGCTTACAAGTATCATTTTATGGGAGATACTGTATGTTACATTACTCCACAAGGTGTAAAGGTTAAATTTCAATGCATTAAATTACACCACAAGGATTTAATCAGCAAAATTCACAGTGTAAGAAACTCCAGTTAGAAAACTGAGGCAGCCATCCCGTGGTCACTAGGGAGCAAATCTAAGGACCAAGATGCAATTCTGAGATTGGTGATTCTGGCTGCAAGGGAGGAGAAATACCCAGGATTGTCACACATTAGAGTTGGGCAGGCTTTTGGGTAAGGAAGATGGGCTGGCCAGTGGCTACTATGTAGCAGTCAACAATGTGGTAGAAGTCAACTGTTGGTCGAAGGTCCACTGTTGGTGTTTTAAATATTGCATGGACTTTGGGGGGTGGGCAAAGTTTTAGCAGAGCGCACCAGAGCTTCAGCTTCCACCTGTCAGATGTTGGCATCCTGGGCACATCAGTGACACAGTGGTGGCAATTTTTCATGAGTAGCAACTGCACCAAAAGCTCAGTCATTCACTCATACAAATGAGAGTATGCACGCAGTGGGTGGAACAGGGAGAAAACTGAAACAGCTGGAAAAACTGCCTGGTTTTGCTGCTTGCAAGAGTCCTCTGAAGGGCCCAAGGATGGCAGTACTGTAGTCAGCCCCGTCTTCGGATGTGTCATTCATAGGCTTCCCCACCTGCTCTCCATCTTAACCCCAATGTGGTATTCTGAATTGTAGGGTGATGAATTTTAACATTCTGTTTCAGAGGAAATTTTGAACTTTATATTTTATAAAATTAAGCAAAATAAACAGCACTATAGTACCACAAAAGCAGTTCCATTTCTATAAAATCACAACTCTCCCAGCTTCTATTCATCTCTTTTGCTAATGCCATAGTCCAAGGGGCCACAGAAACCTTTCCAACTAGCCTCCTTCCTTCTGTTCTTGCCTGCTTAAAATCTACTTGCCATACATTGTCCAGTGCAATCTTTAAAGCAATGGACGCCAGATCTTATCACTCTGCTGCTTAAAATCTTCCAAAGGCTTTTTGCTGTCTCAGGATTATAGTTAAATTCTTTACTGTGGCCTTCAAGATCCTGCATGATCTGACCATAAAACCTACATCTTTAGATTCACTGCAGACCACTCATTCCCTTGCTTCCTAAAGTTTCCCCCATAGTTGGATTTTTTCTGTTTCATAAATATGCTGAACTATTTTAAATGTTCAGGGCATTTAAGCATATTGTTGTCTCTGCTGGGAAGGCTCTTAGCTTGCATTTTCCATGGTGTTCTTCCCTGCATGGAAACCTCAGATCCTTGGAGAAAAAGCTGTCTCCTCCAAGGGGCCTGTCCTGACCATTGTACTGAGAGGGTGACAGGAATACTCTCCCCCAAACACACACACACACACACACACACACACACACACACACAGGCACATGCACACAGGCACCCAGTTTTACTCAGTGTACAAGGTATGATGGAAATATATGGTGATATTTAAATTTTAAAATGTACTATAGTAAAAGACACATTCCCATTAATCTTCCTCAAAAAGTTCTTCCTTACTTCAAATACACTTATTCCATCATTCTTGCCACTTTCTGAAGTGGTTCTGGAAGTTCTCTTTTGTGCTTATGAATTGCGATCTTTAAAATACAGAGAATGCTGCTGCAAAGTGTCATCCAACAGAAAGGCAAGATCGTAAAAATATAACAGTGTGTCCTTATCCACCTTATTCACTGGCTCTGGCACCATCTGACTTTTGGCTCTTCCCCAAAGTCAAAATGACCATGAAAGGTAAACATTTTGAATGGATTCAGGACATTGTGGCAATTACAGATACTCAGAAAAGAGAACTTCCAGAATTGCTTTAGAAAGTGGCAAGAAAGCTGGGATAAGTGTGTTTGAAGAGAGGGGGAGTGTTTTGAGCAGAATTAATAGCTCTGTGTCTTTTATTGTAATAAATTTTAAAAATTCAAATATTCACTCTAATTTTCATTCAAAACTCCTATTAATACATAGGTGAATGGTTTAGAACAGCACATTAGAAGTTTTTGGTATTGTCAGGTGTTATTTTTTCTGTCTACCATTTATTACCTGACTTCGTTGTATACATTTATTTCTTTACTTTTTGATAGTTGGTGTACTTCTTCTCTTTTTTAGCTCCATAAGGGCGGGGCTCTTGTGTCGAGGACCACAGGAGAATTGCTCCTCTGTGAGCACAAAGGAGAAAGGCTGCACTCAGGGGTGATTGCATATTAGGGAAAAGTTAAGATGGCTGAGGTTAAGTTGTTTACCAGAGGATGTACGACTAGCTATTGGAAACCAGATGAATCTTGTGCTACCTTAATTGCTCATGCCCGTGTTTGGGTGGATAAAAGCGAGTTGCTCGCCCTGGCTGCTGGCTTGTTGAGCTGACTCCCTGTCTCTGTTGCTCATTCTCTTTTGCTCCCTGGTCAGGGAGGAACGAAGTAGCGGCTCTAGGTCCCAGAGAAGGCCGGTGGGGTGAGCCACTACAGGTGGGCAGCAACATGGGGCCTAGGACCTGGGGTTGCCTACAATCTTGCCTGTTTTGTACATTTATCTTGCACCTAGAATAAAGCCTGGTCTTTGGTCAGTAATCATTGTTGAAAGGATGAACTAACTAGAGGGAAAAAAAGCACAAGGTAAAAAGGCTGTAATAAAACCCCAATAACTGAGCAGTGAGCTGCTTGGAAGATTTTTGTTTTCTTTGGCTTTTCACGTATTTCGGTCTTCTACAGAGATGAGGTGGTTTTCATTTTGGCAGAAAACTTACGTTGACATGCTGTATGAAATGTCAGTTGATCAATTTCTGCAAGCAGGCTGCAGCCTGCAATCTCCGGATCTATATATACCCACTTTTTGGATCAGAAGTCATGCAACATTCTTCACGGTAAGCTGTCAGCATTGGTATAGCAAACACCAGTGCAGGCCCTATCTAGTAAAAGCCCCCGAGGAAGTCTGACAAGTCTCATTCCATCAGTGGTCAAGTACCTTGTGACCAGCCACCTGCCTCTTTATCTCTAGCTGCTTAAGTCAGGAGTTCTGCTCAGCTCCAGACCTTGATACTGTGGAGGTCAGCCAAGGTCAGGGCTGGAGTAAGAATGACTCACACCCTGCTCCGTGCTCTCCACTGGGGACAGACTGGAGCCTGATGAACACTGTGATTTTCCAGGCTCAGCTCTTAAACTTGTGCTTCCATCCCTGAAATACTAGTCCATGGAAGAAAACTCAAACTGACATGGACAGGGTGTTTTTGGATTTAGGAAAAAAAGAAGTTTCTATTTTGTGGTCCTATCCAGTGTGGTTCTGATTCAAAGCTGACTGTCCATTTTAAGCACCCTGTACAGGCTTGTGCAAAGAAAGGGAATCATTATGATTAAAAACCATGATTATAAAAGATTACAACCATAAATACAAGTAATAACAATAATATAGTAAATAACTACAATACCAGGCTGGGTCTGATAAGATTTTTAAATGCTTCACTTGCTTTGGAGTCTCTTGCCATTAAAAAAATAAAAGATTATAGATACAGTATACCCACCCCTAGTTCTGTTCTCTTCCTTCCTCCCCAGTGGTAATCAATAACAAAGTAACATTATCATTCTCTAAATAGTTTTATATATCCTTCTATCTATAAACTTGATGTTAAATTGTTTTTCTGGTTTTAAACCTTTATATAGAAATCACCATTCCTCTTCTATCATTTTGTAACCTGTGGTTGTCCTTCAGCATTCTATTTATGTGATTTGTCTTTGTGGATACAATATGATGGCTACGTGTCTGTGTCAATTATTAGGCTAGGCTATGGCCCCTAGTTATTCAATTAAACACTAATGTAGGTGTTGTTGTAAAGGTCTTTTGTAGATGTGATTAGAGTCTACAATCAGTTAATTTTAAGTAAAGGAGATGATCCTACATATCTATATGGATTGATCCAATCAGGTGAAAGGCATTAGAAAGCAGTTGAAAGCCAGAGTTGAGGATTCCCTGGAGAAGAAATTCCCCTGTGAACAGCATCAACCGGCCCTTCCTGACTATCTGCCCGATGGACTTCAGACATGCCTAGCCAGCCACCCCTCCCAATCACAGAAGCCAGTTCCTTGCCATGAACCACTTAATATTAAACCCCACTGATTCTGTTTCTCTGGTTGAAAACAGATTAACATACCCCCCCCCACCTCCGAATTGATTCATTCATTCCCTCCCTCCTTTTCTCTCTCCCTTCCTTCCTTCATGGTTATGTAGCAAGAGTCAGTAAACTTTTCTTATTAAGGGCCAACAGTAAATATTGTAGGCTTGCTGACCTATATGATCTCTGTTGTAACTATTCCACAATGTCAATGTAGCATGAAAATTCAGATAATAAATATGTCAATGAATATGTGTTGCTAGTTTTCAATAAAGTTTTGTTTATACAAATAGACATTGGGGTGGATTTGACCTGAAGAATGTAGTTTGCTATATAGCATGCCATATTATAAATATATCGATTTATTTGTTTGTTGAGGGACACCCCCCCTCAGCACAATGCTACTCACGGTTGTTAGTGCTGTACCTACCTACCACTCTCGTTTTCCCTTGTTGTGCATATGTTGACAAATTTTTCTCAATCTAGCTAGAAGTGAAATTCCATATGTACATATGGAATTTCATATGTTTATAGAACATATGAATTTATCAGGCTAGCTGACCGTATAGTGCCAAATTACATGCTAAAGAAATTGTTCCAAGTTACTCTCCTAATATTGCATGAGAATTCTAGTTTCTCCATATCTTCCTTACCGCTTGGAGTTGTCAGACTTATATTTACAATCTGATGACTGCAAAGTTGTATCATTATAGTTTTAATTTAGATTTACCTAATGAGTAAGGATGAGAAGCATCTTTTGATGTGTGTACTTTCTATTCATACATCTTTAATAGAGTCTATTCAAATTTTTTGTTCTTTAAAAATTGGGTTCTGTTATTAGGAAGTTTTATGAGCTCTTTTTATACTGTGGATCCAAGTCCTTTGTTGAAATGTGATTTGCAAATATTTCCTCCAACTCTGTAGCTTGTCTTTTAATTTTCTAAAATGTCTTTGCAGAGCAGAAGTTTAATTTTGACAAAACCAAATTTATCAGTTTGTTCTTCTATGGATTGTGTTTCCAGTGATGTATCTAAGAAATCTTTCCTTTACTCAAGGTCACAAAGTTTTTTCCCCTGTGTTATCCTCCAGGAGTTTTAGAGTTTTAGGTATTACATTTAGTTATGCTATATTTTTTGTTAATTTTTGGATACAGTACAAATATCGGTCAAGATTCATTTTTCCACATGGAAGTCCAATTAGTATTTGTTCAAAACACTTTTTCTGTTGTCTTTGCATATTTGTCAAAAATCAATTTCTCATATGTGTGGGTCAATTTCTGTGCTCTATGTTCTGTCTACACTTTTGCCAACATCATACTGTGTTCATTACTACAGCTTTGTAGTAATTCTCGAAATCTGGTGGCATGAATCCTCAAATTTGCTTCTCTTTGGCAAAACTATTCTAATTTATTTGCATTTCCTTACCAATATTAGAATCACCTCATTGATTCTACAAAATACCCTGCTGAGATTTTGATTAGGATTGTGTTGAATCTGTAGGTCAATTTGGGAATAACTGACACTTTAACAATGAACACAATATGTATTTCTGTATGTCTAGTTTCCTATTTCTTTAATCAGCATTTCCCCTTTTTTAAAGTAAACAGATTGTATAAATATATTTTGTTAACTTTATACCTAAGTATTTACTTTTATATTGGGTGCTGTTATGTTTTAAATATAAAATACTCTCCCAGCCCTCCTGTATTGAGGGCTTGACCTCCAGTGCAGCAATATTTAGAGGTGGAGCCAACAGAAGTGACTGGATCATAAGGGCACTAACCTTTCATCATTGGATAAATCTGATGAGTTTATAGCTGGACGGGCTATTAGGAGATGGGGCCCAGTTGAAGGAAGCAGGTCACCAAAAGCATCCCTTTGAAGGTTGTGTCGTGTCGTTAGCCCCTTCTTCTCTCTGTGATTCCCCCAACCCTTGAACCTCTCACTTCTGCTTTTTGGCTGCTGTGAGGTGAGCAGCATTCCTCTGCCACATCTTTCCACCATGATGTTTCTGCTTCTCCTCAGGCAAAGCAGTAGAGCCAGCCAACCATGGACTGAAACTTCTGAAATCATAAGCCAACATATCTCTTAAGTAGTGCATGGCAGGTATTCTGTCCCAGTGATAGAAAGGTGACTGATGCAGATCTATTATAAATGGTACTTTTAAAAATGTTGCTTTCAGTTTTTCACTGATGGGGTCTAGGAACACACTTGACTTTTGTATTTTGGCCTTGAATCTTGGAACCTTGCTAAACTCATTAGTTTTTTAAATGTTTTCTTTGCCAATTTGTATATTGGTTTGTGGTATTTTCTTTTTGATTCATGAGAGTTCCTTATATAGCTTATATATTTGTTCTTTATCTGTGGATTGCTTATGATTCTGAAGGGTAGGAAGTCTAAGATAAAGGCACTGGTAGATATTGTTTTGGTGAGCATTTTTTCTTTGCTTAAAAATGGTAACTTGCTATGTCCTCTCATGGAAGAAGAACCAGAAGGACAGAAGGGCAAAAGGAACTAACAGATTCCCTCAAAGTTGTTTATAAGGAAACTAATCCCATTCATGAAAAAAAGGGGTTTTGTGACCTAATCACCTCCTAAAGGTTCCACCTCTTAATAATATTGCCATGGTGGTTAAATTCCAATATATGAATTTTAGAGTGACACCAGTGTTTAGACCATAGTGGAGACTAAGTGACTTGTCCAATAAAGCAGAACTATCAGTGGTAATGTAAGACCTCAGTATCCTAGGGGCCTTGTCTTTTCCTGGGTTAGATCCCCCCTTTACTACCTATCTTATGCTGCTTTTGGGGAACAGAATGTAGAATATGCAAGTTAAGATGAGGAGCTTGCTTCCCCAGTAATCCACTAGTGTATCTTCTAAGCATGAGGTAGCTCCAGAATATCATCATTTATTCAATTATTCTTTGTTGTGAAATGTATCATACATTCAGAGGAGTATAAATTTGTACAATTTGGTAAGCAATAAAGATTCATGTACATGTACATGTATCCTGGTTAAATAGAAAATTACTAGCACTTTAAAAACCTGTTGGGCCGGGGATTTAGCTCAGTGGTTTTGCCGCCTGCTGCACAAGCGCAAGGACCCGAATTTGATCCCCGGTACCAAAAAATAAATAAATAAATAAAAAATAACTAAAAAATTAAAACCTCCTGTACATCCCTAATCCCATTGTCTCCTTCCCACCTTGAAATAAAAATTTTCCTTACTTCTGGATTAATCAGTCCCTTGCTGGTCCTTCTGGATTTCCTACTTATATGTGTGTCTAAATAAAGTATATTTTAGTTTTAAAACACTGAAGAATAAGCACAAACCTACCTGTGTAAGAAAAGAGTGATCATACCTCTACTGGGTGGAAACTTTCAGGAAAAGGTAAGCTATCCGAGCCAAGTCTGCCTCCAGGTTCCCTGAGAGTTAGTGTACTGGAGACTTTTCTAGGGAATTCAGAGGGCAAGGTCATAAATGAATCAGCAGAATGAAAAGGGAGAGAAAGGGTCAACACAGGCCTATAGCTCACCCCTTCCCTACTGGGGGATGCCTCAGCCAGACCGTCCATAAACCAGGCAATGGCATGTAGGAACAGAGAGATTCTGGTAGAGGTTTCCAACAGGGGTTACCTGCTCTGTTTAGATGGCTCTTTATAAATAAACACAGACTATGTGGATTAAGGAGCACAACAGGCTGGGGAATAGGAGACAGGGTAGTGAGGCAAAAATTTTCTACCTGTGTGATAAATGAAATATAAAACCAAATGGCTCAGAAATAGACACAGCTTCCTTGGAGAACAATAGCATACATGGTTCAAAATTCATCTGTTGATCAGACACAAAAATGTGTCCTAATGCAGGAGAAAGGGATGCTTTTCAAAAGCTGGTGGTTTGATGATTCTCCAGGAAAGGAATGTTTGTGTCTATCTTTTGAAACATTAGTAAAGTCTGGTGCTGAGGGGCCAGGGATTTAGCTCAGTGGTTCTGCCGCCTGTCTTGCAAGTGCAAGGTCCCGAGTTCAATCCCTGGTACCAAAAAAAAAGTTATGAAAGTCTGGTGCTGAGTAAGGCCTAGAATTTGCATAGTTCCATTTGACAAGGGGACATTTTGTGTGAGCTCAGTATGGATCCCCCTAATTGGGCATCTGGAAATACTATAGATGGTACACATGCTGGTTATCTGACAGAAATGTGGTAAAGGGAGTGACATTCTTGTATTCGATGCCTTGAATGCTCCATGGATTCTTCTAGCTCTCAAGAATAGGATAAACTACAGTGAGATACCACCTCACACTGTTAGAATGGCCACTGTTTAAACAAACATACAAGTAAAACTGTCAGAAAATAACAAGTGCTGGAAAGGTTGTGGAGAAATTAGAATCCTAGGGACTTGTTGGTTGGAATGTGAAATGGGACAGCTACTGTGGAAAATGATGATTTCTCAAAAAATAAAAAATAGAATTATCATATGATTCAGCAATACCACTTCTGAATATATGAACTGAGAACTGAATCCCAGAGGGATATTTGTATAACCATGCTCATAACAGCATTATTCCCAATTGCCAAAGCAATGGAAGCAACCTGGCTGTCTATCCATGAATGAATGGAGAAATGAAATGTGACATTGTGACACATTTTGTTTATATGTGTGATTTATTTACTTGCCTGTGTGTGTGTGTGTGTGTGTGTGTGTGTGTAAGGCTGAGCCTCCATCTACCCAGGTGTAGGAGGCTCACATTCAAAGGTAGTATTGACAAACAGGAGTAGTACCAAGTCTTATGAACAAGATTTTGAAAAAATGAATAACTTTAAATGAACGAATGTAGTTAATCCTGGCACTCAGGAGGCTGAAGCAGGAGGATTATGAGTTGAAGACCAGCCTGAGCTACATTGCAAGTTTTAGCCCAACTCATGCTACATAGCTAGACACTGTCTCAAAAACAAACAAGCAAAAATTGTCATTAAGCCTCCTTGCTGCTTAATGACAAGCATTGTTGTTGTTTTCACCAGATACCTTAACAGTTAGTAGGTGCTAGCTTAATGAATGAATAAAGTTGGCATAAATCAAGAGCCAGGCTGGTGTGACAGAGGCAGCTGAAATTTACAGGCAGGCAGACCTGGCCATGCTGAGATTCTGAGATCCTCCTCTTTTGCATCTGTAGTGCAGGGCCAGTGATGCCTCTCTGGCAAGTTAAAGTCCCTCTGGAGTTTGGAATGAAGATTAAAGTTCATGTATGGAAGCATTTGGCATACTAATTAACATTGACAATTTTGTTTCTATTTTGATTACCATCATCTCAGGTACCTTATATGGCTCCTTTGGCTCATATACACCCCCTAAATCAGCCAATTGGGGTCCCCTCCTGCCCTCTCTTGTTGCCAGTTGTTCATTCGTATGCTGGGCTGGGTGATTTCACTCACCTCTGCTAATCCCTGCCCACCCTCTACAAACCTACCTCCATCCTTCTCATTCTCCACTTCCCCGTGCCTCCAAATACGCCAGATTGCTGGAGGATGCCTTCTTTCTAGTACCCTGTCTCCTTCTTTCTCAGCCTTCTCTTCTTTCAAGCATGGCTCGTCTTTATGAAACAGTAGGCTGAGGCCCAGTGCTGGAGTCTTGAATGACACAAGGGAGCAAATTCACTGCAGCCTCATCCTTCATCCTGTTTACCAAAGGTGCTGCAGGAGCCCTTTGTTTACCTAAGATATTTTCATATTTGGTGACTCTACAGAATCGAATGGTCTGGTGATTTTTCACATCCTTCTACATAGAGCCATGTATTGAGTTCAGCGTGACAGCAAAAGAACTCCTTCTGGGAAATACAAGAGTTCTCTGGTCCTTTTGGGGAAATACCGTTCTGTGAGTCACACCCTTTGTGTTCTGAGACACATCAGTAGTAAATTGATTTAGTGCACCTCACCTGCTTATAATAAACAAGTGGAAGTGAAGCTTTCAGAACCTAAGAAATGCATATATAGTTTATAAAAACTAAGAATAAAGAAAGTTCTTACATTGAATCATTGAGCTTATGAATGATGCCAAAGACAGGCGATCTAGAAAAGGGGTCTATGAGATAGCAGTGTAAGCAGGAGCTCTCTTTATTCTCCAAGCCTCCCTGAGACACTCCAGAAAATTTCCCATATGTGTTATCTCCTTGTGGAGAAGGATTTGTAACTCATTCAGTAAGCAATTAATTTTTAAAGTGAGAAAAATGAGAACCATGACAATAAGAAGGAATTTCAGTGGCTATAAGTGTTCTGAATATTTAACAGGGATATCAAGCCAGCTCTGCCCCTGGTCTTCAGAATTTTGGGGGCTTTTTCCTCCCTCCTTCCCTTCCTTCCTCCCTTCTTTCTTCTTTTTCTGTTCTTCCTTTCTTTCTCTCTTTCTCCCTTTCTTTTCTTTCGTCCTCTCTTCTCTCTTTTCCTTCCTTCCTTCCTTCCCTCCTTCCTTCCTTCCTTCCTTCGCTCCCTCCCTCCCTCCTTTCTTTCTTCGTTCCTGTTGCCGTCCTTGCATTTGTGTGGGCTCCATGAAGACATGGGGCTATTTATCTTAAATGTCATTGTTTGCCTTGTACTCTGCATAGTGCCTGGTAAGAGCAGTAGTTCGATACAGGTATGATAAATATGATAGTCAAAATTACACAGCATAGGTTCCCTCTGCATGTTCTAACATTGAACTAGTATTATTTTAAATCTTGAAACTGTGGGTAGATGCATTTCTATTTAGACGATGTCTGATTCTGCTGACTAGTAGACCCTCCGTTGTAATGTCTAATTACAAGAATTCTATGGGATTGCTGACTTCCTTGTGAGCGAATATCGCCTACTGACACTTTTTTTTTCATGTATGACAGACTAGATGTTGGTTCAAACAAATCACATTAGGTAATTTGTTCGGAGTTCCTGGACTAGCAAAAAGGGAAACCAAAGAATCACCTGGTTCTTTCCCCATCACTTGTTTAATTGCCTTATTGAGGATTTAATCTTTGTAGATATTTTAGCTCTTGATTTAAACAATGAATATTTGTTAGAAAACTGAATTGCCTATTACCTGGTTCCTGAAAGGGAAAATTAAGATATGACAGCTACAATATAAGATTTTCTTTGCCTCTGGGATACAAACTCTCCATGCAAATTAGTAGAAATCTGCAGGCCAAAAGATTTGAGCTGGGCTCAATAGAACAGATTACAGACAAATAAGTATTTTCATAAAATTTGAAATCTGGAGCCACTGCTCTAGTGTAGTGTGTTATAAGGCCTCAACCACTCTTCATGCCATTGCTAAGCAACAAGTGGTCCCATTTACTCTCTATTCTACAGTGATTCTCTTTTTATTCCTCTATTTTGCCTTACTCCAACTTCTCTGGGAGGTTTGCCCACAGTCCAGTTCTTAGTCTGAGCTATGTCTTTAAACCATCTGGCACACAGTTCCATGACTTCAATACCCACCTGGATATAGCTGAGACCCAAGCCTACATCTTCTGCCTGGGCATCTTTCCTCAGAGCTACAGATCCATATTCCCAAAGGCCTATGAGGTAAGCAACTCCGATAAAACTTTCAGAATCAAACTCACTAACCACCCTGAAACTAAAAAGAAAGTCTCCTTTTTCTCCCTCTGAAGGTACCATCACTTACCCAGTTGCTCAAGCCAGAAAGCTGAGGAGATCCTTCCTTGACTTATCCATTTTCTTTACCTTCATATCCTATTATACTCCAAATACTTTCAAGTTTTCTTGCTAAAATTCCCATGTCCTCCTTCTATGTCCTTTTATTTGGTTCATGCCCCTACAGAATAAAAAGTGTAAATATTTTATCTTTAGGTGTACCCTGCTCCAAATATTTTGTATAAATTTTCACCAAATCCTACCCAGTTTATCTCATCAGTTATTATAAACTCCATTTTCAAGTGAGGACCCTTGCCCAAGCTAGTAACCAACTCATACATGCAGGGTAGAATGTAAGGTCTACACGTGTAACCACTAGGATACACTGCCACTGTAGGAACACTGCAGTAGTTTCCTCACTCTTCTTGCTGTCTCCTCTTTCTTTTTCTAAAACTTTCCATATAGCTGCCCAGTAGATGCCTCAGTAATGTTGGGTGAATTACAATTGTTTAAAACTTCATCTCATATACAGCAAGCTCCGAATTTACTGGCATTACCTGTATTGCCCTTCAGGATTTTCTCCAGCTTCCATGTCCTGGACTTCATTAAATTCCAAATCTAGGGGCTTATCTTTCTCTCTGTCATATACTCCCAAGCCCTGCCCATCACCCCTTCCTATACTGATAAGTAAACACCACCCATTTTTCAACATTCAAAGGTGGCTTCTTGATTATTTCCATCTCTGAAAAGTAAGGTGTTTCTTCCTTTAGCTTCTCATGTCTCCTGTACTACATCATAACAACTGTATCATTGTAAAGTAATGAGTCGGTGTTTGGGGATGACTGAGACTGCAGTGCTAGTGAGACAGTCCACAGAAGCTATTCAAAGTTCAGGGACAACACATGAAAAATCACCAGTGTATGGATGTTAAAGAGAAGGGGGGAAGGAATAAGGATGGACCCCGGAAGAGGGTCCATGCAAGGCATACAAGGAAATGCCGGTAGATGCCCAGGTCCCTTCTTGACAGAGAAAGGAGTCACGGAGTCATGAGTGCTCATATAGAGATGTTGGAGCTGGCCTTCTGGAGGTCTGCTAATCCCGGGGGGAGCCTGTGTGTGACCCACATGCTCACCAATATACCAATGGTTTCTCAATAGCCAGAAGCGAGGTATAGTTTTAATGAATGAAGAATGTGATTTCATTTTAAAATCTCTGAAATAAAGTCTGGAAGACTGAATGTACTGAGGGATAGCACGAACACAATATCAGTAGCAATCATCCTTCATGGCAGTCTCTTCTTGAGTATCTTCCCTAATGTGCTAGTATTTATATATTTGATTTCATATAAACTCAGGCATATGTATTTTCAGATTTTCACTTTTTCAGGAACATTGCTATACTCCATGAGACTCATTAATAATACACAAGTCCAAGCATCTCATATATATTGAAGCTTCATTATATTTTCTAAAAGAGAAAGGGGAGGGAGGGAGGGGGAGAGAGAGAGAGAGAGAGAGAGAGAGAGAGAGAGAGAGAGAGAGAGAGAGAACAAACCGAAGCCTTTTCTAAAGAGTTGTTTTGCAGCAGTTCTTTGGTCCTTGTGGATGGGAATGCTCATCTATGTACTGTGCAATCCCACAGTATCCAAGCACCTGGAAAATCTAATCAGCCTGGTCTTGATTGACTGCATGCAGGCAGTGCCATAGCCATCAGTCTGCTCTTTACCTCCTATAGTGTGCCCACTGATATGAAAATGAAGATACAGCAAGACTTTCCACAAGCAGCTGTCAAATGGGCTCTTTGTGGTATCTTGTCTGCACAGCAGAGTTTCCCATAAATCAGGAGGTCTCTCCACCAATAAGGGGCTGGGAAGCAGAATGTACTCAGGAAGAAATCACAGCAACAGATTATATGACCATAACCTAGTTACATCATTAGAAGGAGAGCATTTTTCAGCCCTTGCTGAGGACAGCACACCAGCAAACTGCACTGCATGGGAAGGAACTGCTGTGAAAACATCAGGAAGAGGAAATTCAAGACTTGTTTTGTTTTATTACTGTTTAGCAAAATATTGCCACCACATTTCACATTGGCCTTGAAAGTCTATAAAATCTATCCTCTAAACATGGCCTGAACTACCTTTTGCAGGAGCTGGGGGAACCTGAGGCTGGGATATTGATTAGTGAACCTGAGCAGAAGCAGAGTGACCATGAAGCTAAAAAAACTTCAGTTTCCAGTCTCCCACTAACATGAACCCCATCACAGGCCCTGTAGTCATAATTCTGTGTGGTTATTAGTTTGCATTCTTTATCTTAAGGAGAGCCACTAGAGTTGCAGCAACTGATTAAATTTGGACCAGTCCCTGGGCTTTAGCTAAAAGTTGTCCTGTAGCTGAGACCACAAATTGTTTCGTAGGATCTATTCTCCTTCAGTCTTTTAATGGTCTGACCATCCACTCCCACTCCAGGTTTCAGATGGCCATGTCTGCCCAACAAGAGGCTATTTATCAAGAGTCTTAGATGTGGAATAGGATGTGTGATGACTTTGTCAATAAGATGTGAGCAGACATAATATGAGCAATTGCCTCATTTTCCCCTTTTAAAGGATATATGCTTCCTTTTTATCTTCCTCCACTTTCTTAACTGAGGATTAACTGGGAGCAGCCATCTAGAACTCAGAGAGAGGAGCCACATACTAATGGTACCAAGTCATAATAGACTACTTACCTCTTAGATGTCATTTGAGAGAGACACAAACTCAGGATTATATAAGCCTCTGTGCTTTTGGGGTCTTTTTAAAAATTAAGTTTATTTATTGGTACATTTTAGGTATACAATATAGTTACATTCATCATTGGGCTCTTGTACCTTTACATGATGTATCTCGGTTCTTATTTTTTCCCCATTCCCTGGCCCTCCACCCTTCCCTATTTACAAATAATTTGTTTCCATTTTTTTCCTTTTCTCCTTTTTCTTTTCCCTTCTTTCCTTTCCCCTGTCCCTCCCATTTCCCCTATTCCTTTAGACCTTTTCTTCCTATTTCACAATATCAATTATCCATTTTGATCCTTAGTTACACTTTCAGTTTCTCACACCAGAGAAACTATTTGGTATTTATACATGTGTGTCCTATTTATTTCACTTAAGAGTATCGC
>NW_004624736.1:4451572-4471732 GCF_000247695.1 Heterocephalus glaber
TGTCAGCAAATAATGACAGTTTAACTTCTTCTTTTCCTATCTTTATTCCTTTTATTTCTTTCTCTTGTATAATTGCTGTGGCTAATGTTTCCAAGACTATATTAAACAGGAGTGATGATAGTGGACATCCTTGTCTTATTCCTGATTATAGCATGAAGGTTTTCAGTTTTTGACCATTTAGTATGATGTTGGCTGTTGGTTTTTCATAGATAGCCTTTATCAAGTTAAAATAAAGATCATCTATTCCAATTTTCTGCAGGGTTTCTATCATGAATGGGTGTCAAATTTTGTCAAATGCTTTCTCTGCATCTATTGAGGTGATCATGTTTTTTGTTCTTGACTCTTATTGATTTACGTATGTTGAACCATCCTTGCATTCCTGGGATAAATCCAACTTGGTCATGGGTGTATGATCTTTTTTTTTTTTTTTTTTTGTGGTACCGGTTATCAAACTGGGGTCCTCGCAGTTGTGCAACAGGTGGCAAAACCACTGAGCTAAATCCCCGGCCCTGTATGATCTTCTTGATGACCCTCTTTGTTCTGTTTGCCAGTATCTTATTGTGGATTTTTTCATCTATGTTCATTAGGGAGATTGGCCTGTAGTTCTCTTTTTTTGGTTGGGTCTTTCCCTGGTTTTGGAATCAAAGCAACACTTGGTCCAGGAATGAATTTGGAAGTATTTCTTCCCTTTCAATTTCATTGAAAAGTTTAAAAAGCAGTGACAATATTTCTTCTCTAAATGTCTTGTAGAATTCAGCAGTGAAGCCATCAGGACCTGGATGTTTCTTTGTTGGTAAATTTTTAATTACGTTTTCAATTTCACTGATTGTAATTGGGGTGTTTAGAATTTTTATATCTTCTTTGATCAACTGTGATAATTCATATGTATCTAGATAGCATGGGCATTCAGTGCTATGAATGTCCCTCATAAGACTGCTTTCATTGTGCTCCATAGATTCCCGTATGTTCTACTGGCATTATCATTTAATTATAAAAACTGTCTAATTTCTTCTTTAATTTCCTCTGTGACCTGGTTGTTCAGGAGAGTGTTATTCAATTTCCATGTGTTTGTGAAGTTCTTGCGGTTTCTTATGCTATTGATCTCCAGTTTAATTGCACTATAGACTGATAATGTACACAGGATAACTTCAATTCCTTTGCATTTACTTACACATGTTCTATGCACTAGTATGTGGTCTATTTTGGAGAATGACCCATGTGCAGTGGAAAAGAATGTATATTCTGATTTTGTGGGGTGGAACACTGTAGACATTTATTATGTCCATTTGTTCAAAAGCTTGGTTCAGTTCTATTATTTCATTGTTGATTTTTTGTCTAGATGATCTGTCTATTTGTGACAGTGGAGTATCGATGTCCCCCACTACTATTGTATTAGTGTTTATATGATTTTTCATGTCCCTTAATATTTGTTTTGTATAGTTGGGGCCATTAGTAGTTGGTGCATAAATATTTATGATTGTCATCTCTTCCTCTTGGATTGTTCCCTTTACAAGGATGTAGTGACCTTGTCTCTTAATTTGTTTTGGTTTGAAATTTACTTTGTCTGTAAATAAGATAGCTACCCCTGCTTTTTCTGGGTTCCTGTTGCATGGAGAACTGTTTTCCATCCTTTTACTTTAAATCTATGAGTTTGTTTTTGAACTAGGTGTGTTTCTTGTATAGAGCATATTGTTGAATTTTGCTTCTTAATCTGTTCTGCCAGTCTCTTTTTTTTTCCTTTTTTTTTGGTACTGGGGATCAAACTCGAGCCCTTGCACTTGTGAGGCAGGTGGTGGAACCACTGAGCTAAATCCCCGGCCCCAGTCTGTTTCTTTTGATTGGTGAATTGAGGCCATTAGCATTGATGGTTATAACTGATATGTATTGACTTATCATTGTCATGTTATTTTTCTGTTTTTGACTCTTTTTTATTTTTCCTCCTCCCCCTTTAATTTCTTTCCTTGCCTGATGGATTTGCTCTGTTGGGCCTCATGGAACTATGACCTTCATTGTCTTTTTCTAGGATATTTTTTAGAATTGTTTGGAGTGCTGGTTTGGTATTCATGAAGTTTCTCAGGTGTTCTTTGTCATGGAAGTATCTTATTTCCCCATCAATTTTGAAAGATAGTTTAGCAGGATACATCAGTCCGGGTTGGAGGTTGTTTTGTTTTAGGGCTTGAAATACCTCACTCCAGGCTCTTCTTGCCCTGAGTGTTTGTGTTGAAAAGTCTGCTGTGATTCTGATGGGCTTTCCCTTGCATGTGATTTGTTTCTTTTCTCTAACTGCTTGTAGTATTTTTTTCTTCTGTTGGGTTTCCGGAATCTTGATTATTATATGTCTAGGTGTAGATTTTTTTGATCATGGCTAGTTGGAGCCCTATATGCCTCAGTTATCTGTATGTCAAATTCTTTTGCTCTGTTTGGGAAGTTTTCTGTCATTAATTCTGTGAAGAGTTTTTTATGTCCTTTTTACTTTCTCCTGCTTTTTTGAGGACTCCTATCAGCCTTATATTATTCTTCTTTGCATCATCTAGGAGCTGTTGGATTGATTTCTCGTGGTCCCTTACTATTTTTAAAAGATCTCTCTTTACATGGTCACTGACTGCCATCCTGTCTTCTATATCTGATATCCTATCTTCAAATTGGCTCAGTCTGCTGTGTATACTTTTGATAGAAGTTTTAATCTCATGGATATCTGTTTGAATCTGTTTCATAGATTCCACTTCTTTCCTATGCTGGGCATTCATGGCTTCCATCGTGGTCCTGAACTCATCTATTTTTTTTAATCTGTTTCTGTGCTAGAGTCTCTAATCATGTCTTTCATTCTGCTCACCACCTCTGTAGTTATCTGAGAAATTATTTCTGTTTTGAATTTTTCTAAAGCCTCATTCATCTGTTTTGTTACTTCCTATGCAATCAGTTCAGGGTGTCCAGGTGGTTGATTATCAGACTTTTCTACCTTGTTTCCCCCAGAATTTGCCTTTGGTGGGCTGGAAGTCTGAGATTGTGCCTTGCTGTCTTCTCATTTCTATTTTTGTTGTTGGTACTGTCCTTGGTTAAATTCCTGGTTTGATACTTTGATAATGCTTGTTGTAAGTGTCTTTGTTGCTTGTATTTAGAACCCTTATGGAATGATTGCTCCTCAGAGGTGTCTTCCAGATATAGCTGGCCTTTAAGTTTTGAGTATCTAATGACTCTGGGGCAATCTCATTTTCATTACACCAGGAAGGATAACTGATTAAATCAATCACAACAGCTTATCCCAAGTGATACAATTAGCAACAACAATAGTATCAAGCAGAGTTTAGAAAATGACAATTTGTGGTAGTTATTAATCTATCACTATTAACCATGTGAATTAAATCAAAATTGAGGACCAGCCCAAAATATGTTTATAGTGAATAAACTCTTCAATATAGCAACTTTACCCTTTGGATGGGGACTTAGAAGGAGTTGGGGAGGGAGGGAGGGAGAGAGGATAGAGGCAGAAGAATAGGGCAGGGTTAGAAGTGAGGCCAGAGGACACAGGAAGATCAAGCAAACTCCAGGGAACTGTTGAAGAGAAGAGGAAAAGACAGAATGAAAGAACAAAGACAAGAACAGAACAACCTAGCAGCAATAGAGAAGCTAGAAACTGTAACAAAATGGGAGATGAAGAACAATGTGGGAGACCAAGAAAGCAAGAGTGAGAGGAAGAGAGAAAGAAAAGTTTAAAAAAAGGAAAAAGAAGAAAGAGAAACAAATTGAAAAGAGTAGAGAAAAAAATGAAAATATTAAAATTAAAAATAAGAGAAAAAATAATTTTGAAAATAAAAAAATAAAAATGAAGGGCCTCCTTCAGGGTATGTCTCTGCTGTCACAATAGACAATGTGGGCCACAGTGTGCAGATTGAAGTAAATTAGTCTCAGCAAGCTGGTAGCAGACCCTTGAGATTCAGGCTGATTTCTGGCTACAAGGCCAAAGTTGAGCTCCCTGACCTCCTGCAGGGTTGAACTCTGCAAGGTTCTACTGCAGGTTCCAGCTGCCCTTCCCCTGAAGATAGTCCAGTTTCCGACAGGAGGTGATGATCCCTCTAACTTACCAAGTATCGTGGTCTGGTGTGCCTTTATTGTGGAGACTCTCTTCACTTTATCTGTAGGCTTCAATTTTCATCAAGGAGCCTGAGAGAGGCCCCCTTCCTGTTGTTCACTTCTGCTGTATCTTCTGGAGCTCAGGACAAGGGCCTTTATGAGCCCCTGTGCCTCTGCAGTGTGGATCCAGGTACAGGCGCAGTCCGGAGGCCAGAGGCGGTGTGTGTGTGTGTGTGTGTGTGTGTGTGTGTGTGCATGCGCGCTCCAGGCCCTGCTCCTCACAGGACTGCTCCTGGTTGGGAGGCACAGGTGGGACCAGGGCAGAGCCGATGGCTCCATGAGACTCTGCCAGAGTCTTTTTGTTATAGCAGCTGAGCCTGCACTCTTCTCCCCACTGGGTCAGGATTTACTTCTGGGGTCCTGTGCAAAGGTAAAAGTTGGCAGAATAATCCTGAGTCAAAGACTTTGAAGGGTATTGAAGAGTCAGAAACCAGAGAGACAGAACATGAACCCAAGTGGCCAGGAATATAACGATGATAAAGAAAGGATTAAGAGTTAGGAAAGTGCCAGACCCAGGATGACAGAGGGAGCAAGAGAGGTAGGTCCTGGAACATTGTATTTTGGCTTGACATTGAGGCTTGGGTGTTGAGCTGAGTCATGGAGGAATCTATGAGCTGGCATTATATATCCTCCACCACCCTCCACTCCCACCCAGCTGGTGGACAAAGATGAGTAGCTGATCTGAAGCTGTTATCTACAGTCCACCCAGTTTTTCCATGTTGTTCATCCCACAATATGTTTTGCTCTTACTGGAACTGACCATCCAGATTGTGTCTCTTATCATTTCGAGTTTGAATGAGAGACTTCAAAAAAAGAGTATCAAGAATGTCAGTAGAGGTAAAAGCCAAAAGACACTAAGGAAGAAAATGATAAGAACACAGTAAGATATAGCTGGACATGGTCGTGCATGCCTGTAATCCCAGAAATCTGGAAGACTGAAGCAGGAGAATTAATAATTTCAAGTCCAGCCCTGGCAACTTAGCAAAATCCTGCCTTAAACAACAACAACATTATTGAATGTGAAGGCTCTGTGTTCAGTCCTCCAGACTGACAAATCAAAACAGAACAAATAAAAACACAAAGATGAAGCCACCAGCAAAAGAGGCAGAGAGATTAATAGGCTAGGAACCAAGTGGATGGAGGAGCTCAGTTGGGAATAGAGCTTACTTGCTCTTAGATGCCTAGAACTTTAGATAAAAGGTGGGTACTACTGCTGTGCCTCAAACTTCCTTAGTTCTCCACAAGATTCTCTGGTTTTTCAGATTCTGATAAAACATCTTTCCATTTTATTTCCATGTACAACCTTCCAATAAATTCCATTGACTGAGAAAAACCCAAGATGAGCTGATTTAAAGACACAAAGCTAAGAAAGTCAGAAAACTTGTTGTATTTCCTCTAAATTTTTATGTGATTCTCAATCTGAATTCACCATCATCATGATAGAATTATCAGATAAAAGAGAATAAAACTGAAGCTGGAGTGGTGTTCTAGTTGTGCAGGTACAATGTTGAAGTTGGAAAGTCAGGAAAGTGATAAAGTATGACCTTTTTGGCATGTAATTGGTCCAGACAAACCTCAGAGCAGAATGGTGCTATGTCATTGTTCATGTTCACAGCAGATATAAATTTAGAATAGTTTTGTGTATTTAGTGTCACTGCTGGAAGAGCTGTTAGAACATTACATGCTGTTCTCCTGTAAATGGCAGCTATAAGAGGAAGTGGTTTTGCACTATGTGTTCCGAAGACAGCCACTTTCAGGAGCTATTTTTCTGAAAGGGAAAGGTGATATCCTTAAAAACCCTGGCAGGTATCTATGGAGCTCACAGCCATTTTTACCTTATCTGATTTGTCCTCATGAGTCCTTGGCAAGCAAATAAAGTGAATAAAAAAAAAAACAAATGACCTATCAAGTTTAGAAAATGAACCTTTCTAGCATTCCTGCCTTATCACTCATTTTCCTTCCAGGCCCATCCTCATCTCTAGCTCTATCAACCTCTTTGATACCTTGGTGTCTCAGTCTTTGAGTTTGAACATCCATCTAAGACTTAGCTCAAATTCCAGGTCTTATTTGAGTTGGAGTGGCTGGAAGCCCTTTTACTACCTACTAGATAGTACTGGCATGTACCACACATGGCCTGGGCAGGTGTCTGCAGAGTTAACATGTTCCCAGGTGTGAAGCACCTAGAGCATAGAGCAGAGGTCAACAAATTACAGCCTGTGGCCCAAATCAAACCTGCCACTTTTTTGTGTGTGTGGTACTGGGGAGTGAACCTACGGCTTTTGCACTGAGCTACATTCCCAGCTCCTTATTTTATTCATTTTGAGACAGAGTCTCCCTAAATTGCCCAGGCTGTGGTATAATTTCTAGCACTCCAAGAGTGCTAGGATTACAGGTGAGTACTGCACCCTGCTTCTGTCATTTATTTCTGTAAATGAATACAAAATTCATCTGGATAAATTAATATTGGAATAGAGCTACATGCATTTGTTTACATGGCTGCTTTCATGCTTTAATAATAGAGCTGTGTTCTATTATTAAATAGACACTCAGGGAGTTCTTATGGTATGAAGAACAGGAGGATGGCTGGGAAGGAGAGAGAGAAGAAAGGAGGAGGCACAAGGGGACAAAATGAATTGCCCCAAATAATATTTTATGCAATGAACTGTGAGTAAGGACAGGATTCAAACCAGAATTTACTCAGGATTGGCTGCTTCAGGTAAAGAGACAGGCAAGAGGAGGTGGGACTGGAGGGTTAAGAATAAAAGGCATGTTTTAGTTGACTATTGCTGGGTTATAAACTATTCCCAAACTTAAGGACGCAAGACAATCTTCTTGCGATATCTCATGAATTTGTAGGTTGAATGTTAGAAGGGGGCTTGGCTATCCTTCTGTTCTGTGAGTGTCAGTAGAAATCATTTAGTGGTGTTCAGCGGTATGGACTGTTATTAAAGGGTCAGTTTAGCTTTACTACATGCCTAGTCCCTTGGGGTAATGGTCATAGCCTGGGCTCAACAGTGGTTGTTCAGTTTTAGGACAGTCAGACCTCTTACACAGCACTCAGGGCTCTCAGAGCAAAGTTTCCAGAAAGTCAGGTCAGAGTTGCACCATCTTTTATGACCTAGCCAGAGAAGTCTCATGATGACACTTCCGCTTTCTTCTACTGGTGGAAGTAGTCACAAACCTGTCCAGACTCCAGAGGAGGGGATATAGATACCATTTCTCAATGAGAAAGAATCAAAGAATTTGTGATAATGGCTTAAAATCAGCCCGGGGGCAAAAGGATGGAGTAGGTGAGGGAAGATCCACCTCTTTTCCAATTCCCAGTCAGCTGTGCTAGGCAGTCACTGCCCAGGATCACTACACTTTTGATAATTAGAGAGGGTGATGCTGATAGAACAGCTCAGCTATCTCATGTACAGTAGGTGTTCACATCTTGGCCTTCAAACCCAGTCTCACATAGGTAAGCTCCAGCACTAATCCCCTCCCATAGTGTTCCCTCAACTCATACTCAACATGTTAGGACACACAGCATCATTTCTCACAGCAAACTTCTGTCACTCCTGCCCTGCTCCATTCCCAGACCACTGAATCCTCACTGCTTTCTCTTTTGCTTCTTCTCATGGGACATAAAGGGACAGTGGAGCATGGTAGTTTAGCATATGGGCTTGGCCCAGTGCTGCCTGGGCTTCAGTCCCTGTTGGCCTTCTCTTAGTTATTTGACTTCAAGCCAGTTATTTCATTTCATCAAGTCTGTTTGTTCAACTGTGAGAAGGCAACAATGATAGCACCTTCCCTGAGAATTTTTAGAATTTTTAGAAGAATTGTATTAATACATTGGCACATAGTAGGCACTCAGTAAATGTTGGAAATCATATTATATCCAATTAATCTCCAAATTCTATTGGCTTTTTATTTATTTAGGGTTTCTTTATTACTGCCATCACTATCTTCTCCTGGGTCCTAATCATCTTACCCCTATGAAATTGTCATCACTTCAAAACAGAGGAGACCTGGTTTCTTGTTTCTTCTATTCCAATTCACGCTGCACATAATAGCTAAAAATATCCTCACCATTTATTGATCTACTAGATACTGGGTACTACCCCAAGAATTTTAAAGACATTATCTGTAACCTTTGCAATACTTTGCTAAGCTAAAGTGACTATCTTTTTCTTATGACAGATGAGGACACTGGTCTCAGACAGGTAACTTATCCAAGATCACACAGCTGGTAAATAGCAGAGTAAAGATAAGAAATCTGGTAATTTTCCTTTATTACACTATACTCTTTCATGACAGCAAACTTCAGTATTCAGTATGTCATCTCCCTGCTTAGAATCTTAAGTAAATAAACAAATGAAATAGTGACTTTGGGGAAAGAAAACTATAAGCCTTCAAATGTTTTTTTATTTACACAACAGGATTTCTTTTGCCCCACTATTTAAACACATGACAATTTAGCCATAAATTATTTTCCTTTTTTTTTTTTCTTAAATTCTTTTATTGGTACATTGTAGGTATACAACACAATTACATTTCTCATTGGGAATTGTACCTTTACATGATGCATCTTGGTTCTTATTTTTTCCCCATTCCTAGCCCTCCCTTCACCCCCTCCACCCTTCCCTATTTACAAAGACTTTATTTCCATTTTTTCCATTTCTCAGCATTTTTTCCTTTCCCCTCTTTTCTTTCCCCTGCCCCTCCCACTATCCCTACCCCTTTGGACCTTTTCTTCCTATTTTGCATTATCGATTATTCAATCTAATCACTGGTACATTTTAGGTATACAATATAATGACATTCATCGTTGGAAATTTGCACCTTTACATAATCTCTCTTGGTTCTTATTTTTCACCCTTGCCCAGCCCTCCCTTCAACCCCTCCATTCCTCCCTATTTACAAAGATTTTGTTCCTATTTTTCCATTTTCTCATATTAATTCCATACACTTCTTTCCTTTCCCCTACCCCTCCTACCATAAATTATTTTTCTAATTAAAGTTTTTAAAATTCTCAGTTCAATCCATATCTTTTAATCAAGTTAATTTATTTACCACCCTCTGATGGACTACAGCCCATTCTAATCGCCAAGTTTTCATTTGTGCTATTCACTCAGCTAGAATGGCCTTCCCCGCTGCTTAACATCCATCTAGCTAAATTATACCTAGATCACGTGATAGTTAATATTCATTGTCAACTTAATTGACTTGAGAGACACCTAGGAGATTAGCAAACCACAGTTCTGGGTGAATCATGGGGGCATGACCTTGGAGACTATATTTGGCCCCTGGCCCCTTTTTACATTCTCTTCCTGCTCTATCTTCTTCCTGACTGCCATGAACTGAGCAGTTTTGCTTCATCATGGTGTTTCTGCCTTGGAGCCAGCATAGATTGAAATCTCTGAAACCATGAGCAAAATAAACTTCTCCTCCTTTAGGTTGTGGGTGTCAGGCATTGATCACAGTGGTGAAAAGCTGATTAATCCACCACTTCCTTGAGGGACCAGCTTGATTGCCAAGAACTATGAAAAGTCTGAGATTTTACTCTACTTGCAAGATAATAATTTGTCTATCCATAGTTTTATGGATGCTGGTAAAAGACATTAAATTCCTGGGTCAGAGACAAAGGACAATTTTTACATAAAGCAATAGTACTAGACGGAGTATTTGTATTTTTGTGCCTAGTCCTAATTTTTCCCCTAGTCCTAATGCCCACAGGGCAATGTGAAGAGGGCCAGGTGAATCAATACACATAGCCTGCTGTATTGCAGGAGAGGAACACAGAGCTTAGGGAATCTGAATCTTTTATAATGGGAAATAAGAATGTCTCCCTTTTATTATCTCTATCTTCCAATGCTATAAGCAAATTTGTGCTTTGCTTCCTAGGGAGACATTATTTCTACTGTTGAATGTTGTTTGCCACACAAAGATCCTTGAAAAGACAGCCCAGAACAAAGACAGTCCATACTTCTGCTCACAAGATATACAAAAGTTCCATGGATAATTGTTTCCTAACACTAAAGATAGTACTTTTTTAGCTTAAGTGATATACAAAAGCCTGAAAAAAATTTTTTTCATCCCCTAGGTTTCACTTCAGTATTTCTGTTTTAACATTATTGAAATGCAAGTAAACTTTGGTATATTTTGATTTTGCTCATAGCTCTTACACAGTGGAAAAGTTAAGTTCAATAAAGTTAATCCATTAAATTAAAGTCTAAGTTAGATTTAAACCAAAATAAGAAAACAAATAAATTTCATATTCACAATATTAAATGTTTGTTATGGAAATTCGTGGTTAGCTGAAAATTAATTGTTGATTTAAGATTTAGTAGTGATAAAAGCAAAACAACAAGCCTATATGTACATGTATCCTGCTCTCATTTAAAAGTTTTTTAGTTCAATTTGTGTGGATGATGCATATTTGCAAAATATTTTGTGCAAAACTGTATTAATAACACTAATTTTTGTTTGCTCACTCAGGTTTATCATACTTTTTTTTTTTTTTTTTTTTTTTGTACCCGGGATCGAACTCGGGTCCTTGCGCTTGTGAGACAGGTGGCGGCACCACTGAGCTAAATCCCCAGCCCCCATACCTTATATTTAATCAAAATTAAAAGAGCAATTTTAATGCATTGCTTTATGAACTCTGAAGAGTTATATTCATTCAAAGTTTGTTAGTTCTACTGAATTACTAAAACCTGTACTAAATGCCCATTTCTAATTTGGTTATTGATGGCATAGCATAGAAAAATAAAATCTACTATTTTGTTTTTAATTTTTTTCCTTTGGTGTTTTTTGGCCACTTTACATGTTTTTGATTTTATTAACGAGTTAATAATCAGAGTATTGACAGAATCCTGTGAATATTAGAAATGGGATTTTAAGAACAAGCTGGTCTTACATAAAGTGTTCTTTATACTACATTCTCTTTGATATTAACCTAGGGCATTTAAACACCTGTGACACTTTTGCTCATGCAGAAGGGTCGCCTGTCCTTTGGTGGTTCTCAGCTCCAGCACATTCTTTACATTTCATGTCTTCTGGCAGTGGTCTCAGCAGTATGTTACAAGAAATCCCTATTATTTCTGTGATGGTAAAATACAGGTGTCAGTTTAGTTTTTTAATATGGGAGACTAAAATATTACTCTAGAAACAAAAAAGGCTTTCAATGGTACATTATGCCTAGACAGGTCCCTGATATGAGGATAGCGGCAGACCTGGCACTATTACTGATGGGACGACAGCAGGATATACCAGCTTAACAGTGGCTGATGCTGGAAGTCCACAAAGGTCAGAACGTCTACCTGAGGGATTGCTTTGTACTTACACAAACAAAGTGCTATATTATGCGAAGTATACGTAAATCAATTTTCTACTATCATAATCAGGAAACAATAATGTTAACATTTCTTCCTGAGAAGTGAGGCTCCCCTGAAATTTTGACTGCACGTGCCCAGAGGTACAGGGTCTATGTAGTCTTAGAAACCTATTGCTCTAAAGCATTTTCACAGCAGAATTCACAGTCTGGTCTTTCCATACCTTCATTTCTTTCCTGGCTATTTCCCATTCCAGATTCTGTTGCTTTCTTCTTCTCAGGGCTGACATCCAACTCTTCACACACCAAACACATGCATTTTTTTTCATTTTTTAAAAATCACTTCCTGTCGTTCCTGCAAGAGCAGTTTTCTCAGCCTAGAGAAGCCTCTTCCGCAGGGACCTTTCTCTTGGCATCCGCGTGGGTGTGGTCCGGGTGTGCATGCATGTGAACTGCAGCAAAGTTTCTCCTCAACTCAAGAGAAACTCAGGCACAAAGATAACAGGGATTTGCTAGAAGTTACTCCTCAGGCCAGAGAGCAACCCTTCCCTTCTCACCTCTTTTTACTCAGTTTTTCCTGCAGGCAGCTCCCTAAAGTCAACCTAATACTCTGTGAGTAGCAGACACTGAAAAAAGTGCCAGTGTGGGAGGTTTCCTCTACTTTTTTTGGTCATTCATTCAGATCGATGGTTCTTAAAATTTTTTTTTTTTAACAATTGTGGTAAGATATATATAACATAAAATTTGACCATTTTGAAGTATACAGTTTGGGACATTAAATACATTCACATTTTTTGTGAAACCATCACCGCCATCCATCTCCAGAACTCTTTCCTTTTTGGAAAACTAAAATTATAAACTCAATAAACCTAAGTTCAACCTCCTTCATCTCCCCGGTGTCTGGCAATCACCCTTGTAACTTCTGTATCTCTGAATTTGACAACTCTAAGTACCTCATATAAGTGGAATCATACAATATTTGTCTTTTTATGACTGGCCTCTCCTACTTTTGACATAATATACAACACACACACACACACACACACACACACACACACATCCCAGATTAGCCTCACCAGTCACCAGCATGTGCTAGGCACTTGAGAGCTGAATGGGAAGGCCCTCTCTATCTGTATTCCTCCCACAGAACTGTACTCTCTGCCATTCTGGCTCACACCACGTCCACCTGTCAACAAGTTCAAATACTGATTCTTTTTGGCTTCCCAGGCTAAGAGTGATGAGATTAGACTGGAAAGAAGTAAGTGCTATCATCTGCGAGATAATGAGCAGTGATTCTAACCCTTTTTGAGTTTGGAGTTAGAACTTCTGAGGATCTGATGAAAGTTAAGTATCTTATCCCAGAAAAGTGCACGGGCAAGCAAACTTGCACCTAGTTTCACAGCTTTATAAAGCCTGATTTGAAGTGAGGAGTGGTGGCACACACCTGTAATCCCAGCACTTTGTGGGGCTGAAGAAGGAAGATCTTAAGTTTGAGGCCAATCTAGAGTATATAGCAGTTTGAGGCCAGCCTGGAACTTCTCTTACCAAAAAAGTCCTGATTTGATTTAGTTTTCCTTAAAAGCAGACCTTGAGGTAGGATTTGGGTTTTGGTATTAATTTAGAAGGTAACTCTAGGCAACATGATGAAGTAATACAGGAAAGGGAGTAGACCCAATAAAGGGTGCTTTCAGGGATATCACTGGACAATGGAGGCTCAGTGTCTGGAGGCCATATGAGAGAACATGCAGGACACACCTCAGAGTCATTCCACTGAGGTGTGAAAAAGCTGGGTATTTGCCTACCAGCTCTTGCCCTTTACTGGTTAAAGGTGGTGATGTTCCCTCTCTGGGTATCTTAGCCTGTTTTGCCATTGGGCAAGCATGGTGCTGCAGCGACAGAAAACCCTCTGGAAGAATAAATGGGTATTTGAGAAGAAAGCTTCCAGGTACACAAGAATTGCTCACCGAAGAAGACATAACCTCTTTACAGGTCAAGGGAATGTGGATGGGCATTAGCACCATTGGCTGCAGATCCCTGGAAACTCATTTATGTACCTGGGTTAAGCATCTTTAGAACATCCCTTCCTTCTCTTACACCCTATAATTCTGTTTAAGTGGTGGACAGCTTGCTTGTACTCTCAGGCCTAATTCTTTGAATAGATGTTTAAACAAACCCTCTCCGAGGTGGCCCACAGTAGACATACTTGCTGTTTGCATGAGCCTACACAGCTTAACACAGCCCCATCTCTGGGCATGATACTCTATCATTATTTACTCCAGACATTCATTTAGACAGCAGTGAGAGCAAGGTACAACCTACTGGGCTCATTTACTTGATTCCATGGTTCATGAGAGTGAAGAACAGAGTGGAAATCTACAAAAAGCTAAGTGGAAATGGACTCAGTGTTACTTCACACCGAATTCTGTTATTCATTCCTCTACTTTATAATTAATGGCTATAGAGAAGGCAGTCAATTTCATTAAGCAATAAGCAACAACATGGGAACCTAGGTGATGAGATGTCATTAAAAATATAAATCCCAAGCATGAACATCAGAACTTTGAGTGGTAGCTTTCCTAACTCACTTTAGGGGAGGTGAGAGCAGAGCAGGAACAATGAGACCGTAACCAGGATCTTGGATTCTATTGAGTGTTGAACTGTGTTCCCCAAAAAGATGTGGTCCATGAACATAAACTTATTTGGAAGTAGAGATTTTACTGGAGATCACATTAAGATGAAGTCATTAGGTTGGGTTTTGATCTAATATATCTGTGTCCTTATAAAAAGGAAAGAGAGAGAGAGAGAGAGAGAGAGAGAGAGAAATGTGAAGACACAGGGAGAAGATGACTGTCAACTACAAACCAAGCAATACTTAAGAATATGCTGTCCCTCCCTGCTCTCAGAAGGAACAAACTCTGCTAAAACCTTGACCCTAGACTTCCAGCCTCCAGAGCTGAGACACTACATTTCTGTTGGTAAAACCACCTGATTTGTGGTACTTTGTTGTGGCAACCCTCAGAAACTAACATAGGGTCTAAACAGGGAAACAAACTGAATTCCAACCTTGGGAAGAGGGATAGGACAGTGGGAGAGGATAAAGAACATAAGAAGTTCACAGAAAGTGATGTTGGGAGTCTAGGTCATCACTGCATGTGCCTGGGACCACTCAAAAGAGTTAAGTTCAAGTGCAGGCAATTGGATAAGGACACACTCTGTGGTATGGGCCTAGTTCTCTTCTCTTGTCTTTTGGTGGAAATACTTCCTACCACTTTGAGGAGCTATCCCCTGAAAAATTCTATGTCCCTTTCCCCCCTTGACCAGACTGTGTTAAGAGGCCCCTTATGCACCTCCAATGCCTGGAATTCATTGTATCCCTTTGTAGTATGGTTTCCCCACTAAGCTGTGACTTCTTTGAACTCAAGAGCCAAGTCTTTTCCATTTTTGAATCTTCTGCTTAGCTATTGCTAATAAATATTTGTTGAAGAAAGAAAGAAATGGATGGATGGATGGATGGATGGATGAAGGTGTAAAATATATGGCGTTGTTATGATAAAAATTAGCTTTCACCTTGGGGATATTTCTGTATTCCCTAGGCCTGAAGTGATGACTGGATGTGGTTTTTGAGGCAGGAACTGTTGCTCAGCAGGATTAGCAACTGAGAAGAACTTGCAGCTGGTTGAGCATGGCAGCAGTGTGATTAAAGCCATGCAGCCATTTATTTATTCATGCACAGGCATGGTTGGTGTGCTGTGGTGCTTCAGGCACTGAGCTAGGTGGGTGGGGAAACTGCAGTTCACTGAAGGCTTTACAGGCCGGTGGAGGGAACCACTTGTAAATAAAGAAGGGCAAAGGATACATTCTCAAAGATATTTGTGGCATCATTATTTTATAATAAAGTTAGATAAAAATCTCAATGGCTTTCTATAGAGACGTGGTTAAATATACTGTGAAGTAATCTTATGAAATACTATGCAAAAAAATTTAAAAACACTAAAAATAAAGATCTTAGGTACTATTTCAGTTAAGATCTGTTTAGGCTATGAATGACAGAAAATTTGAAACTAGAGTGGCTATGACTCATAGAAATCCTGAAACTAGAGTAGCCTAAAGAGAAATTTCCTTCCCTTCCCTTCCCTTCCCTTCCCTCCTCTTCTCTCTCTCTCTCTCTCTCTCTCTCTCTCTCTCTCTCTCTCTCATAAATAAAAGCAGTTTGATAGATGCCTCTGTAATCATCAAGTTAGGCTCCTTCTCTTACTAGTTCCTTGTGGTCCAAGGGCTGGTACTACAGCCCCAGCCATCATACCTGGATTCTAGGAAACAGGGAGAAGAAAAAGGCAGTCTGTTTTCTTTACAGGTACTTTTCAGAAGTCATATAAGACACGTTTCATTTCATCAATACTAGTCATTGTTGAGGTGAGTTCAGAGTCAGTCACTATGTGTTATGGAATAAAAGATTAGCTACGTAAAAACAGATTTTAGACTGTTTGGAAGGAGCTGGTGGGGGATGCTGTCAGAGAGGCATCACCAATTGGTCATTTTGCAAAGCCAAGCACAGCCAGCTGCAGAAATGAGGTGGTAAGGGGAACTGACAGAGAGGTCTACAGGGAAATAGCTGTCCCTTCTAGAGGTCCTCTCCAACAAATGGGGGTGGGTCAGTGGCTACTGGTGGTCAGCAGGGCTGGCAGGTGGGACAAAAAATTGGACAGGCAGTGGGGAATTCTAGCTAGAAAGTCCTATATATGTACACATGCATCTGTCACCATATTGGAGAGGAAAATAATCACTAAGGAATAGGGGTCACTAACTTTCCTCTGCCTTCTAAATTTCATAAACTTCCTTTTTTGGGCAACCATGACCTAGAACCATGAGTAAAATATAATTCTGAGAAATGTAACTCCTAGTTTAACAATCCACCATTTGTCATTCAGACACTCATACACACTTCTTTTTAAATCTATACTTAATTTTCAAATAATGATGCTTCCCTGTAACAGCTAACCCTCATACGATGGAAAAATCCAAACTCTCTCCCAGAAGAGGAAACACAAATGATAGTGTGTGACCTCTGTCCATCATTGGGTGATGTTCAACACTCTTCCAGCTGAATTACATTCCATTTGGTGGCTTATAACTTATACAGTGTGATCTAAGGTTAACCGCTATTAGGACCTCCTATTTTTATAGTAGGAGAATTGAAGATGGAGAAATAAAAATGTATTGGTTCATACTTAAAATGAGTTCTTTGGTCAGGGACAATATTGTATAGGGTACAGTGATAATGAATGAGGCATCCTAGTTTCACAGCAGTGATTTTGGCAGAAAAATTGTGGATAGGACAGGCAGATCTAGGCAGAATATAGTGCTGGTGTAATGTAATCAACCTGCCACTGTGTGAATTGATGGGCCTTCAGAGAATGGTGCCACATTAGGGCTCAGTGTTGTCTCCGTTGGTTGGGAGGTTTTATACTCAGTACTGACAGTACTGGCTTTGGTATAAGGCCATGCTTGTGAGCCCATGTATAACCTCTGTCCTTGCCACTTTGGCCACATTGTTGATACCCTTTGTGTTATTTGTAAATAGGTTAGAAGAGCAACCCCAAATAAGGTATATATGTAGTCTCCAGAATCCAAGAAGGCCACCAACCTTCCTGTTTCTTAGTGGTGAAGGGATCCAGATGCAACAACTTGTTTTTCATCTTAGAAAGAGAAGTTTGATTCATGGCCCAGACAACTAGACACCTGAGAATTCTGCTTAGGTGGTAGAATCTTGAATTTTTACCAAGTTTATTTCCCACCCTCTGGCACACACATTATTATTGGCCTCACACATCATTATTACTGAAAGTCCATTAGGGTTCACTCATTATTATATACCCTATGAGTTTGAAAATAATATATAACAATAGTTTCCACCAGTATTATTATAGAGTAATTTTTTTTTTGGCACCAGCAATTGAACTCAGGACCTTGCACTTGCGAGGCAGGTGCTAGAATCACTGAGCTAAATCCCTGGTCTCTATTATAATTTTATTGCCCTAAAATCCTCTGTACTCTGCCAATTCATACCTCCCTTCCTCAGACTACCATCAATCACTGATCTTTTAATGTTTCCATAGTTTTGCCTTTTGTAGAAAGTCATTTGGCTCTTCTTAGTAATATACATTTGGATTTCCTCTATATCTTTTTATGATTTGATGGCTCACTTCTTAGCACTAAATAACATTCTATTATCTGATTTTTTTTTTTTGGTACCGGGAACCACTCAGGATTTTCTGCTTGCAAGGCACGTGCGGTGCCACTGAGCTAAATCCCCAGCCCCTCAATTATCTGAATACATCAGAGTTTATTTATCCATTTACTTACTAAAGGATATGTTGTTTGGTTCCAAGTTTTGGCAGTTATGGATAAAATTGCTATAAACATACCTGTGCTGGTTATAGAAAACAGAGTAATAGACTTTGTGGAAATGGGAAGGGTATCTGTGACTGGGAAGAGATGGGATGGCAAGGAGAGGAGGGGGAAGTAAAACAGAGCAAGATGAGATTTGTATATGTACCAACACCCCATGATGGATATATTCATTATGTATTACAAATATATACTGATAAATTTTTTTAAAGTCTTCAACTTCTTTGAGTAAATACAAACGAGTGCAATTGCTAGATCAAATGTTTAGTTTTGCAAAAAACCAAAACACTGTATGCCAGTGTTGCTGCACCATTTTGCAGCTGGATCAGCAGTGAATGAGGAGAGGACCCAGTCCTCTGCAGCATTTAATGTAGTCAATGTCCTGGATTTTGGCCACTCTAGCAGGTATATAGTGTTTTCTAATAGACAATTATTGATTTTTATTGGTTGATTATCTCTGCTACATTTAACAGAAAGACTTATTTCTCTACTCCTATAGTTTTTTTTCAGGTATGCAATAAATATAAGTTTAATAGTATAGATCAACAGGGGAAAAGAATTAAGCAGCAGCCAATATTTGATTTTCATCCTTATCACTTTTTCTAGGGTCCCTCTAATTGGATGTAAACTTACAATTTCCAAAAAATTCCTATTCCACTCCCATTTTATCATAAATAAATTGAATAGTTTTTCTAATGTATGATAAAACAGGAAAGACTGTTACATTTGAATGGAAAAGGCACTCCATTTGGGATCAATGTCACACAAAATCACATTCCCATCAGAAAACATGAACATCAACATCACAAAACTAAAAATACACAGGAGATCAGTACCATTCAATAAATATGCAAGCTACTTCAGTCTCCCCCCAAAAGGACCAATACTTCAAAAAACCATAAAGAAAAGCCCTGTCCATTTCCAAGTAACCCAAGTAGAAGAGACAGCAAGATGCTACACGTGCTACTTTACCCCTCCCCTGGCCCTTCACTACTTAGAAAACTGCCTGCTCTCCACAGAGACTGAAAATGGGCCTCATTTCTTCTTGGGGGAGAACAAATTCACTGACACTTTTGGGCAATATCCCCCGTTTCTCAGGAACCCTGGCTCTGTACCTAGTTCTGCTTCCAAAGCCTCTTCATATAGTTCTGGGTAAGACTTGGGATCTGTGCCATTAAGATGGGCCATATGAACTAGGAGTTTCATCTTGCTGGTTTCAGCGTGGGCCCTTGGACCTCACAGGAACTCATAGCGAGCAGGATCACTGTTAGGAATCTGCCGGTACATCAGGTACTCTTCCTGTACTAAATCTTCTGGGATGAATTTCCAGACTTCCTCAAAATGCATATGCTCAGAGTGAGCTAACATATCCCATCTTTTCACTTTTTCAGTTAGGTCCTCCTCACTGATACGGTTGCCCTCTATGAAGATTAGAGACAGGATGAATATAATGATGTTGATTTTGAGAATGATTCTTTCATCATCACCATCTAGTATTCTACTGTATGTAAGTAAGACCCAAAATGGGGACTAGCTCATATGTATTGCCAGAGTAATTCACTTTCCTGATTTTAATGCCAAAGCCCAGATACATGGACTCACAGGGTTCCCAGAAGTTCAGAGGGAAGTTGTTATGGTAATCATCGGGCAGAACATGCAGCATTTCTTTCATGGTGACCTGCTCCTTCTTTTGATACTTGTGGAGCAGAAATGACACCAACTTAAATAACTTGGCATTTAGGAGCACATTCAGCAGGATGTGAGAGAAGTGTGCATCCTGTGAGGAGCTTGAACTCTCACAGGATTGAGTCCTTTGACTGGAAGCCATGAGGACAGCAAGAACTTGTTGAGGATCAGAAGCCTTCAAATCTCCAGTGCTGGAAAATAGAGTGCTGAGCAACAGCAATTCAGCTGCTCCAAGAATCCAAACCCAGATTTTGAAAAATCACAACTGAGAATTCTCCACTGCACAGTGCAGGGCTAGCAACAGAGGCAGGAATGGGTTATTTTCAGGGTCTCAACTTGGAATGTGGCCTTCTCTCTCACCCTCCTACTCCTATAGTTTATGCATGGACAGATCTCCCTAAGCAATTTTGACTCCTTTCCCCATTCCTTATTCTTCTGCATAGGATAAATGTGCCTATCTGTTTCTGGAAGACAGACATTGGTGCTTATTTTTGATTGAGTTGATATAAATCAACTTTCTTTTTAAAATTAATTTTATTGGTACATTTTAGGTATACAATACAATGACATTCATCATTGGAAATTTGCATCTTTACATAATCTCTCTTGGTTCTTTTTTC
>NW_004624736.1:4476280-4504454 GCF_000247695.1 Heterocephalus glaber
TTGTCTTTTCCTAGGATATTGTCTAAAATTTTTTGGAGTGCTGGTTTGGTATTCATGAAGTTTCTAAGGTGCTCTTTTTCATGAAAGTATCTTATTTCTCCATCAATTCTGAAAGATAGTTTTGCTGGGTACATCAGTCTAGGTTGAAGGCTGTTTTCCTTTAGGGCTTGGAATACATCACTCCAAGGTCTTCTTGCCTTGAGGGTTATTGTTGAGAAGTCTGGTGTGATTCTGATGGGCTTTTCTTTTATGTGATTTGTTTCTTTTCTCTAACTTCTTATGGAATTTTGTTCTTCTGTTGGGTTTCTGGAATCTTAACTATTATATGGCTATGTGTAGCTTTTTTGATCAAGGCTAGTTGGGGTCCTATATGCCTCACTTATCTGTATGTCAAGTTCTTTTCCCCTGCTTGGGAAGTTTTCTGACATCACTTCTGTGAACAGCTTTTTTTAATGTCATCTGCACTCTTCTGTTTCATTGGCTCTGATCAGTCTTATGTTATTCTTCTTTGCATCATCTAGCAGCTGCTGGATTGATTTCTTGTGGTCCCTTACTATTTTAAAGAAATTTTTCTTTTCCCGGTCACTAATTGCAATCTTATTTTCTATATCTGAAATTCTGTCCTCACATTGGCTCATTCTGCTGTGTAAACTTTCAATGGAGTTTTTAATCTCCTGGAAATGTGTTTGCATCTGTTTTATGGATTCCATTTTTTCCCTATGTTGGGATTCCATCATTTTCCTCAGCTTCTCTATTGTTTTTTTTATCTGTGTCCTCTCTAGATTTACTAATCATGTTTTACACTATGGGCCCAATCTCTGCTGTTATCTTAGAAATTATTTCTGATTTCATTTTTTCCAGATCCTCTTTTGTTGCGAGTTTAGGGAGTCTAGGTGGTTGAGTATGAGATTGTTCCATCTTGTTTCCCTTTGGGGTTCATCTAGAAGTCTGTTTTTGAGACTTGTTTTCATGTTTTCTCATTTCAACAGGGGGTGGGGGGTGGTGTGTGCTGCTGGCATCTATGCAGCTCACCTCCTCAGCGCTGGGGGTGGCTTTGCTCCTTGGCACTAGGGGTGGTGGTACTTTGGCCCAGAAGGCTCCTCCTGGGTGCTGGGGGTGGCTCTGCTCCTCAGTGTTGGAGGCGGTGGTACAGCAGTCTGGAAGAGTCCTCCTTGGTGCTGGGGGTGGCTCCGTAAATCAACTTTCTAAGCACAGGGAACTGCATCTCTCTCTCTCTCTCTCTCTCTCTCTCTCTCTCTCTCTCTCTCTCTCATATACTTCTCTCTGCTGTGCAGTTCTAAGTTCCAAAAGTGGAGGTAGGCAGTGAGCATTAGTACACCTGTCTGGCACTTGCTTTTAATACATCCTCTGAAATAATTTTTCATTAGTAACGGTGATAACTTGATCTTCATAACATGGACTCTGTTGATTTCTCAAGAAGTTTGAATTTGAGGGAAAACAGGGAAGTGATGTATTTGGCTCTGTCACACCCCAACATTTCTATTTTTAATTCATTAATTTGTGCTCTCTTTGCTATGTGGCTCCTTGTTTTTTCTTCAGATGACTTCACGTTTCTTTCAGTGCCATTTATTTGGATTACTGTCTGTTTGAGTTTTTTATTTTATCGATAATTTAATTTGAACTAATTTTAGTTTCCCACTATAATATCTTCTTTGATCCATGAATTAATTACCAATCTGTTTTAACAGGATTTAAAAATTTTATTTCTTTTTTCTTAGGTGAATATATGCAATACAGTGATGATAGCAAATTAATTTATTTAGTATTTTTTCCATTCCATATCATCAGGAGGATTGATTTCAACTTTCCTTTTACCTACATCAGACCAGTTGGTATTCAAAACTGTATCATCAGACTCTATAAATAATTTGTTCATGGCACGTTTGACTTCACCAGAGCTATCTGAATAGATCTGCTGAAATAACTTGTTTAAAGCTGCATCTCCTTCCAACTTCTCATTCTTTTCTTCTTTGATCTCACCAACCAATTTATCCCAATTTCTCGTATATTGAGATGATGATGGATATAGGTTCTTTACATCTGCTATGAACTGTTTTGATGTAGGCACATCTCCTTGTCCCTCTAGCTTTTCCCATCTCTCAGCCTCTGGGTTTTTCAATTTCAATCTTTGTTGAAAGTACTTTAAATGTGCTCTGTTCTGGTATTATAGGATGAAGGATGCAGTTTCAAATTGTAATCCTCTCCAAAAGGAAATTTCACCAAAGCAGACAACTCTTTTTCTGAAAATTCCACATTTACATCATTCTTCTGAACATTCTTAATCATAAGTTCTGTTTGATACCAGTCATACTTGATTTTTGATTGAGTCCTTACCTCAGATTCTGATCCATTCTATGCTTCTTGGCATCTTTTAATCCAGACAATAAAATTAGCATGGGCACTATCTAATTTCTGTCCTATAAAAATTTCTAGAGCAGCAGCATAGTTTTTTTCATTATATTCACATATCCCTTTTCTCAGCATGGCAGTGAAATTATTGGGGTTGAGTTTGAGAGAACTTTTTGCATCAGCAACACCATCACAGTAATTCCCAAGGAGCATGTGACAGTAAGCTCTTTGACAATAATACTGCGCATCATCTGGTTTCTGTTCCAAAGCCTTAGTCAGCTCCTGTAATGCTGCCTGGGGGTCCTTGTTGATCAGAGTATCTGAGAAGCTCTGGAAAAATCGCTGGGCTGTTGCAGGTCCTGTTGTAGCCACTGCCATCCCTAAGTTACTGTTGCAGCTGCCTGAGACACTGCAAGAGGGGTTACCAGCTCCGCTGCCGCCCAAGGGGGAAACTTCTGGAGAAACACCAACCGAGCTTCCCCCCAAAATTTTATTTCTGAGAAATAGCATATCATGAAGATATTTTCTGATGACTATTAAAAAAACCCTTCAATTCCAAAAAGAAAAAGCACTTTATAAGAGATGAGCATTTAAGAAAAGATCAAGAAGACAACTTTAACATCTGTTAACCTATCAACCCAAAATGTCTTTCTAACTCTGAATTCCCCGTTTTACAAGTCACAATTTCTGCAATTTGTGTGTGCTTATTTGAATACTTTTTAAGAGGTATTTTTGCATCATGATCTAATATAATAATTTTACATTATGCTTATTCATCTTACTTTTTTGAAGTTAGCATTTTATAGAATATTGGAAATAAAACGGACCTGACGTGAATACTTCATCTAGTACCCAAAAACACAATTTGCATTTCTCTTTTCCCAGACAATGATTCATTTCACTTTAGATGTTTATCATCATGACATTGTAGCTTTACGTATCATGATTTGAAAGGGTATCAAGTTGAATGCCAAGTGGTGCACATATTTACTGTGTACTACTATGTTTAAAAACCACATTTTTTGAAGCCCACCTAAAATACATTTTAATGAGTTTAAGATATTTGCCTTAAATAGAGTGTTTTTAACCAATAATAGTATTTCTGATAGCATACAGACAGCTCTTCAATGTTGGTTTCTGAACATAAACTGTAACAACTTCCACTGGTCATCAAACTTTGCTCTAATTATACACATCAATTCTTACTCCCCTGTCCTAGCTTTGAAACCTTTGATTTCTTAATCAATAATTCAACAAATTATGCTCAGCCAGGCTATTTATTTCAAAGATTCCTTGTACTTGTGTGTACACATACATTTAACATTAGGTCCATGAATACACCTAATGTGAAACTTTCATATCATTAAATATCCTGTATGTGTTTATAATTTCCTTATTAAAATATATATGCGTTCAATTTTTTGGTAATGTTGGAGATCAAACCTTGCACACACTAGGCATGTACTCTACCACTGAGCTACAGCCTCGGCCCTGCTTTTAACATTTAAAATCAAAGAACAAATATGATCTATTCCTTGTAATTGGGCCATAGATTTCTAAAAGTTCTTTTATTTTTTATTTTTGGTACCAGGGATCGAACTCAGGACTTTGTGCTTGTGAGGGAGGCAGTGGAACCACAGAGCTAAATCCCTGGCCCTGAAAGTTCTTTTAATATGGATTCTTCTTCTATTGTTTTTCTTGAAATCTTTTGTTGAAGAATTTAGTTTGTTCTGTAGAATTTCCTACAATCTATATTTTGCTGGTTGTGTCTCTATGATATTAACACCTTCCCTTCTCCCTTGTATTTCCTATAACTTAGCAGTTAAGTGAGTTTCAGCTTATGGTTCCTTTTGTTTCATAACCTGCAAGATTCCTCCATGGTTGTTGTTGTTGTGTATTTATATGAAGAAGTATATATAATACCTGATTGTCACCCTTTTTGTGGTACCACTAGACACTGATGGTCATTGTCTAGATCCATTATTTCCTTAAGTTGTATACAATGATGATATTCTATTACTCTTTTTTAGTTATTAGCTAAACATTTTCCTTTTTAAATGTTTTTGGTTACTTTGGGTTAAAGTTTCCACAGGACTTTTAGAAAAATTATGGCTGCTTTTTGTTTAAGCTTAAAAGTAATATAGTTGGTATGTGTCTCTATCATCATACCTTAGCATCTTCCAAGAGATGACTGAGATTTTTTGGAATATCAATATGAAGTAATGGATTTCATTTATTTTAACCCATTTCAGTTATTATTCTTATATAATAATTCACACAATAATTGTCCCATTCTTGGCCAATGGAAGCTTATTCTCATTTTCTTCCAACTTTTTGCTATGAACTTCATAGCCATTAATAGCTCCTTGCTGTCCATATGATAAGATATTCTAGGTTCATTTTGGATATTTCCTGGACAGATCTGAAAATAGTCAAGTCTCCAAGGAAACTTAGTTTATTTTAGTGCAAACTGATAGTTAACATTAAAAGAAGTAAGTACTACTTTGGGAGTTGGAATTTGGCGATTATTTCTTGGTAATTTTTAGTGACAGAGTTACTTTTGTTTTCTTGTCTTTGCTTTTGGTATTGTACACTTATGCTGTGATGTGTCCAGGTGTTCTGCTTTGAACATTGCTTCTCCTTTCTCTCTATTCTGACCTTTTGAAACTTCTATTAGAGTTATGTTAGACCTTATCCTATAAATAACTGTTTATTCTCATTTTAATATTTTCAGTCTCTATTTCTCTGTAACACATTCTAAGTCATTCTCTCCTGTTTGTATTCCCATTTGTTCCTTGTCTTTCAGTTGCATTTTACTGATCTTACTGTACCCTTGAATTTTTAATTTCATGACTATCTTTAAGTTCTTAGAAGTTTTTGGTTAATTTTCTATTCAACATGTTAAGATTCCTGTCTATCTCATTATGAAAAATTCACTTAGTCTTTCTCTAAGAGTTGCCAAATTCTTAATAGTTTCAGCATTGCTGAAAAGCCCAAAGTCTCCTTTGAGACTGAAGGCAAACTCTTAGTTGTAAGGCCCTATGAAAACCAGATAGAAAGTTAAATATTTCTAATACATTGTCACAGAGTAAACATTCCCATTCCAAGAGGGAGGAATGAGAATAGAAAGGAATTTTACCAAAGAAAGACTGAAAACCAGCAGGGCAAATATTAAACCCCGCAGTTCCATGTCTAGCACTTGGGGCAAGTTGTGGTGAGATATGAGCTCCAAAGGGCTTGCATAGTCCTGCTTCTATGGCCTGTGGCTCCACTTATAATATGTGATTTTGCTCAGTAGATTTTCAACATTTCAGGCATCCCAGATTTCTTGGGATCTCCATTGAACCTTTGACTTCACTCACAGTGTCACACAGTGCCCTCTCAGGGGCACCCTGACTGGTCCTCCAGGCCTTCATCTGAAATATGAGTGGAAGTTTCCATGACCCCATGTCTCTTGAATTCTTCAAGCCTGAAAAACCATTGCTATATGGATAAAAGCAGTCTACTGCTGGCTTGAGCAGTAGGCTAGCCCCCTTGGATCATGGCTGCAGAGGCCTCTGAGTGCCTGGATAGCAGAACTCAGGTAAATAGATCTGTAGGTATCCCTGAAAGAGCAGGGCACCCAAAGGATCTCTTCTCAAAACAGCCTTTTAAAGGAATTTATCCTTTTATACCCTTAAGTCTGCAAAGGGTGAGGTCTGGCCAATTTTTGAGATGCCATCAAGCCATCTTTTCTAATGTCCACATACAAAGCACCCAGCTTCTTTTTAATGCTCATCTTTTCACAAACCAAGCTCTTCTTGCCCTCAACTTTTCAGGGACTATTGTTTCTGATCACAAGCAAGTGTTCCCACACCATTCAGGTTTGCTTTTTGCTCTTGATTCTCACTATAAATCTGGCTATATGCACTCACCAGTACTCATGTCACAGCTTGAACATTGGGCTGTTTTGAAATCCCCCCATCAGGCTAATTAGGCTGCCACCTTTAAATTTAGACTCACACAAAATCTTAGGACATAGATAAAATGTAGACAAATTATTTGCCAGAAATGAAACATGCATGGCCCCTAGTCCAGTTTCCAATGGAGTCCTTGTTCCCAAAGGAAACTTCTTGGGTCTGGCCTTTGCAGCTGATGTTTCCATCAGCATTTTTGATCTTCTAACCAAAATCACTCATCAAGCTCAGTTTTCAGTTTTCTAAGGCTTCTCTACCCCACTTCTCCAAACTTTTCCAAACTCCTCCCCCAAGGAAGTTCCAAAGGATTCTAGACCACACAATTGGTTATAGTCACAGTAATGACTGTAGTCTTGGTACCAATTTTCTGTATTAGTCAGCTTTCCTATTTCTGGGACAAAATATCTAACATCTGTAAATTGAAGTTGGAGAGGTTTATATTGGTTAATAGTTTTTAATGGTTCACTCCTTGGTCAGCTGGCTCCAAGGCAGAAACAGCATGGCAGAACAGCACAATGGAGGAAAGCTGCTCATACCTTGGTAAGAAAGAGGAGGAGCCAGACACAAGAATATACCCAATCAGGTCACACTCCTAGTGACACACCTCTTCTGAACAGGCTCCAATTCTGAACACATGACACTTCGGGGAAGGGCATTTTTGATCCAAACCCATAACAGTTTTATAGAAGTTGAGAGTAGAATGGTGCTTACCAGAGGGCATAGAATGTAGGTGAGTGGGTGAAGAAAGATTGGTTAGTAGGTACTAAGTTATAATTAGATAGGAAAAATAATTTTTGCTGTTTTATTGCACTACAGGGTGACTAAATATAAGAACATAGTACACTATATTTCAGAAAAGGTAGAGGAAAGGATTTTTAATATTTCCACCACAAAGAAATGATAAATGTTTAAGAAGATAGATATGATGCTGGGAATGTAGCTCAGTGGCACTGTGCCTGCCTGGCAAGCACAAGGTCCTGAGTTCGATTCCCCATACTGAAAAAAAGATAAATATGCTTACCCTGATTTAAATATAATATGATTTAAATATAATACGTTATATACATGTATTAAAACATTACATGGTGCCTCATAAATAGGTACAATTTTTAGGTGTCAATTTAAAAATGTATAAAAGTTGAGATCATACTTGTAAAGCATTTGGAAATAGCACCAGTATACATAAAGGTTGGGGAAGCATTAGTAACTATTACCACTTCATAGTACTAGTCAATGTACATGTGTTCATAGCAATGGTTTACAGGCAATAGGCAATCCTGGATGATAAAATAAGCAAATATTAGGATAGTAATGTTAGCAGTGGAAGACAAAATGAAATTTTACACTTTCCTCTCTCTAAGGATTTCTTCACTTAAACTCTAATACAATTATACTTTTTTGCCTATCAGTTGAAGAACTGGTATGATCATCTTTTCCCCAATTTACTAATAGGGAACTTGTACTGAGAATTTGCAATGTACTGGAAACTGTTAAAAAATTCATCTGTAGTAACTTATTAACTACAACAACTATGAGAGAGATTACTATTATTGCCTTTATTTTCCAGGTGAGGAAGTGGAGGCTTCAGAAAGTTTCCTTAAGAACAATGAGGATGTTTTCCTCCTCTATGAGTCAACTTTGTCTATCCTGGTGCCTCACACAGTCTGGAACTTAAAGGAGATGTGTTGAATGGATGAAAATAATAAGTAAACCTTACTTGTCCTTATTTAGTTCCTGGACCATACATCTAAAATAAGTTTTTAAATCAATTATGAAAATGGACACAATCACACTTGAGTAACAAACTATTTTCCCGAGCCATTTCAGGGGGAGAATGAAAGAAGGGGTGAGACAACACCAGAATCCTGACGCCCAGATAGTCAGGCTCCCATGGAACACATGAGGGTGAATATCCAGGGTCAGAGAGGAGATCAGTCCACTTGCTTGAGCCATCAGTGGGCTAAAGGAACCAGAGATGTCATCCTGCTTTCTTTGTGCTACCTGTGTTTTGGGGATTGCTACTTGTTGGCCTGGATCATTTGAGCTGCTGAGCTGTAGGCACACACAGCCTCAACTGCCATTGCCCAAAATTCTTCAGGAGGACAGAATCAGAGGTCAGGACCAGCCACATGGCAACCTTAGGATTGTTCATGAGGCCAGATGACTGCTATCCCTCATGTAATCACTTAATGGTTCTCAGCATAGCCACAACTCTTGGTAAGCTGGAATACAAGTTCATGTGTGCTGAGGACAGCTACTAAAAATGCAGACCAGCACATTTTCTGCTACTGCATTTTAAAGGAACAAATCCTCTTTTTATGAGGATTCACTAATACAATAGTTTTCAGAATGTGCTTGAGCCAGCAGTAGGATATCACCCACAATCTTGTTAGAAATGAAATCCTCACCAGACCTCCACTAAACCTCCCTAACCAGACTGCAGACTTTAATAAGCCTTCCCAGTGATTCTAATCCTGCTCAAAGAGTCACTTTGGAAAGAGGTTAAGCTCAGAAGAACTGAACTGGATGTGGAAAGCAATATTTGGAAGGGAAGGCAATAGCAATGTTAAGGGTCTCCTCCCTAACTGCTCTTGTTATGGATGGCCACAGCTCCACTAGATAATTCTCGAAAATACAATTTATGATTGAGGCTTGGGATTTAAATGAAAGGGAATGAGTCACAAACTCTTGTGATCCATTTAAATAGGGACTGATTTTATGTTGAAAATCTTGCCTGGAAAAGATCTGTCACTATTTACATATCTTATAGAGCTGTTGTAAAGATTAAGAATGAGAAAATTTTTATGAGGGTGTTTAGAAACCATAAAACTCTATGCAAAATGTTAGTGCAAGGTTATTGAGGGTTATGGGGTGTATAATGATACAGATTATGAAAAAACCAGATGTCTTCATTCATTCAACTATTATTTTTAGGCACAGAATATTTACCAAGTATCAAGTACTGAGAATAAAATGTTGAACAAAACAAGACATAGCTCTTACTTTCATGAAGTTTAAATTTAACAGGAGAAAGATTTATCAAATAATTTTATAAATGAGTGCCTAGTTAATAACCTTATGAAAAGCATTCTGAAGCAAAGAATACAGTTCCATGGCAGCACATAACAGAGGAACCTATCCTAGGTTGGTGAAGAGAGAGACTCACAGGGGAAAAAGAGAGGTTCAAGCCAGCCCCAACACCCAAGCTCTGCTCCAGTTGAGATCTGAAGGATGACTAAAGGGAAAGATCATGATGGAGGATGAGGGACTGGAGAGGAAAATCCCACAGCCAAAGCAGAGAGCATACAGAAGCCCTGTGGAGGGAGGCAGCATGCTGCATTTGAACAACCGAAAAGAAGCCATCGTGGTTGTACTGGTGAACATATGGGTGAGAATGGGCTAAGAAGCAGCTCATAGTGTAGAACAGAGAGTGGACTGTGCAGACCTAACATGTTTCACATCTGTCAGAAACAGAGCTCATCTCCTAACACCTAAACTCCAACCGTTGTGTGTTCAAACACGTTAGGAGTTTGGTCTCTCACACAGAAGTCCAGATGTGGAAATTCAAGGCTTGTACAGTGGTTCCACTCAGCCACTAACCCAGTCCTCTGTCCTTCTTCGGCTTTACCAGCTCTGTCTGGTCTTAGCCTTCATCCTCAGTCACAAAATGAAGGCTTGAATTTTTTCTTCAATCACAACCATATTCTAGGCACAAAGCACAAAAAGGGCAAAGATAAAAGGACTAACCTTATTATTCCACTTAACAACTTCTCTTTATACCTCATAGGTTATTCCTTTTTGTGGAAATGGGTGTGTGTGTGTGTATGTCTAAGATACACATCCATCACAATAATTAAGATTTTTTTGTGAGGAAAATGGATATTATGGAAAGGCAATCTTTGCCACATCATTTAAAGGATTTGTATTTTTTTTCCCCTGTGGTCCAATAGAAATCACTGGCAAGTTTTAAGGAAGGACACCACATGATTGGCTGCAATATACAGGAAAGAATGGAGTTGAGAAAGGAGAGTTAAAACAGAAGAAGCTGAGGAGAAACCGGCAGTATAGATTAAGGTGATGACTACGGAAATATGGGATCCAAGATGGTTTTCAGAGACCTTTAGGAAGGAAAAGTTATAGGCCGTGGTGATGAATTAGGTATGGTGAGTGACCGAGAAGGCATCACGAATGATCCATGCTGGATGAATAATGGTGTCATTCACTGAAGTAGGGAACAAAGAAAGAGTAGCAGGTTTTCTGGAGAAGATCATGAATTTGGTCTTGGACAAGTTGAAGAAGAATGTCTTCCAAATGGATATTGAGCAAATAAGTAGTTGAGCATCTGAATCTTCAATACATAAGAGCAACCTGTGCTGGAGATGTAAGTTCTTATCACATAACTGATATCATTATTGTCTAGAGAACATGCAAAGAGTAAGTAGAGGGCTTACGACTGAAAGTTGAAGAACTTAATGAAAAGAGGAGAGGTTAGAGCCAGAAATAGAGACAAAAAAAGATCAGCCAGAGAAGCGGAAGGAAAATTAAAATGCCACATCCCAGAGACAAGAAGACCCAGCGAAAAGAGACCATGTGCAATGTCAGTGTGAGGAGTAAATGAGATGGAGACTAAAAGAGTCTTTTGGATTTAAAAACATAGAGACCATTAAGGATCTTACTGAGTGATTTTTGGTGGAATGTTGAGCAAGAAGCCAAATTGGTCTAAGGAGTGAGTCAGGTATAAAAAATTGACAGCCAGGAATATATAATTTGTTAAATGATTGGCTCTGAAGAAATGAAAAAGAAGAGGTGGTTACAAGAGGGGAAATATGGCTCAGGGTTGTTTTTGTTTTTTTTTTAATATGAGAGGGCCTAGAATAGATTTAAATGCTGATGGGAAGGACCTCACTAAGAGCAGAGAAGGCTTAATTAATACATGTAAGGTTTGTGTGAAGGTGAAAGACTACAGGATCCAAAGTATAGGTAACGGGGTGACCCTACTAAGGGTCAGGGTAAGAAGGTATAGTCAAAGTTGGAGGATAGATAGGAATTTGGGGCCAGAAAATAGGATATTGCAGTTCAAGATGACAACATGTTGAATTTCTCCTTGTCAAAGTGATCATTGGGGGGAAGCTGAAGACACACAGGCATCATAATCTTTAGAAAGTGCACAGATTACAGTAAGGTTGTCATAAAATGTTGAACACTTTTATATCATCTCTCTCAGGCATCTAGTCCAATGAGATCTTGAGAAAATACAATAGTGGAGTTAGAATTTACTGAACCTTCATTTAATTATGTGATCCTTATAACATCCCTGTGAATGCTGGTATAGGCTGAACTCTAGAAATGAGGAAACTGAGGTTAGAAGGGGTTAAATAACTTGCCTCGTGTCTTTCACTATTCCAAGGTAAGGACAGGATTTAAAGTTTTATCTGAGGAACAAGTTTTGGTGATCCACTGAACAGCCTGGCAATTTCACAAATAACAATGCACTGCATATTTCCAAATGGGTAAGTGTATTTTAAATGATCTTGCCACAAAGAAATTATAAGTGTGTGAGAGGAGGGGTATAGTAATAAGCCTGATTATCTGCCTACTGCAGCAAGTTTCTTCACTGCCATTCAGGGCCACACAGCTCATCAGAAAAGGTGCTGATAGACAAATCAATTCAGACATAACCAGTCTCAGAAGGGAGGCAGGTGTTCTCCCAGGTAAGATTAAAATCTGTGCTTGTGGCTTGGAAGTTACAGTATCATCCCCTACCTAAAGGTTTTCCCTTCATGAAATGTCACAGAGGAAATGGAAATAATTATGACATAGAGAAGAAAATCAAGAAAAATGAAATAAATACCACTCAAACAGGAAACAAGATTAAGGTTAATGTTGACAAACAGCACACAGGTGTCTGTGTGACCTTAAAAGGCTCAGGCACATAATGTACCAGGTGAAATTTCCAAGTTGCTGCTCTGGGATTTCCAACCATTTTTGTGTGCTTGAGGACAAATCTCTTATGGGGCAGAAAGGTAATGTCTGTTTTAACTTTACATTTTCTTTTTTCCCATGATCTTTTCAGAGTTCCATTTATTTAAAAAAAAAATGTTATACATAACCAAGTGATACCAGAATCACTTTTCCTTGGGTTTGGCAGCTTCAGGGAGAAAAAATGGCTGCCTAGTGGCAGAGTCTTGGGTCCATTTCAATGGACCTTAGTGAACATTGATCAGTGGGTAGAGGTTCCTAGGATGTGTGTGTGAGTGAGTTCCACCAACCAAGTGGAGCATGGTGTATGGCAGGATCTCCCAGGGACTCCCTGGAGTGTTCTTTTCCAGGGAGAAGCCAAACCTCTAGGTTGGGGATTTTCCATCACCGCTGCTGGAAACCTAAGAAATATTTTTCATCCCCTCTTCTTTCTTTCCACTCCATCCAAAAAGAAAAGCTTCCCCTGAGTCTACAAACTCTGAAACTATTTAAAGAGATAACAGGAATAGCATTTTTGTCGAAGGTCCTTTTTTTCACTTCAGGTTTTTTGTTGGAAGGAATTCATGGCCTTTGAAAGTTGAATTAAGGAACTTTGGAAGCTGTGTAATTATTCCAAACTTGTTTTGAGATCCTACCAGTTTGGAAATTTAAGTCAATAAAGAGCAAATGATAATAAATGCCTTGTTTGCTTTCTCTAACGCTGTTAATGGAAGGGTGGTAGAAAATAAAATTTTTTGGCTGTCATTTGTTCTTAATCTTACAAATTAGGTTATCCCTACTCCAATTTACTCATCAATTTATATTATTGGAGAGGTACAATCTGGATCCAGAAAGAATGATTCTCAGGCTTCTTGCCTTATAGTAATTTTTAAGCAACTTTTGGTTCATTGATTTCACTAACTTTTCTCAAAGTCTTAACATCTCTTTCTATAAAATTGAACTTTAACTGAAAACAAGTATATTTTGGGATGAGACTTGTAGAAGAAAACCAGGATTACAGTGCTATTTGAGATTATAATTATACACACAATAATAATATTAACAGTAGCCTAAATTTATTTCCCAGTTGGTGCACCAAACTTATAGAAATACCTAACTAAAAAAAATTACAATAACCCTACGAGGTTGGTACTATAATTGTGTACGTTTTTTTCTGCTGAGGAAACTAGGATTTAGAATGAAGAAATTTGTCACAATAATAGGAGCTCTAATCCAGACCCTGAGTCTTCTCCCTATGCTTCCTTGTCCTAGGAACTGTCACTTCTCGGGTACAAATCGTCAAGCAGAGAAGGAAGATAGCAAAGCTCACCAGGAGGAAAAGTGGCAAGCCCACTTTCATCAAATAAGATGATCCTTAACTCTAAAGCTGGAGGGAACTTTGTTTCCCATTGTTTAGCTTCTCAGTCCATGCTTTAAAACATGATTATGATCCACCATAAAATGAAGGTTGATCAGCTAAAGGCTTCTAGAACTGAAGACTATAGCTTCCTGTGTGCTCTTCATGCATGAAGTTATCCCCAAGCATATATCCTTCCAGGACCTCTTCCTCTCCCCTGATTTCCTGAAGCCCTTCCAAGGAATAAACTCCTTGAAGATATTCCTTACAGCATTTTATAACACATTTATGCACTACTTCGGTTTATCTCTACTGAACCTTGGGAAGAGGCCAGAAAATTCACTAAATCTTAGTTTTGTTCTTCCTTCTCACAGACTAGGAAATTGAAGGAGTTAACTCACCAAGAGCACTCATCTCGTTTGGGAATTGTCACTCAGGACCATCAGCTTTCAGACCTTAGTTATTCCACAATGGCATGTCCATCCTTTCATCATCAAGAGACGTTTTACCAGAGCCTGTCCAGTATAGGCCTAGGAGCATGGCACTCTGGATAGGAAAGCAGATATTGTTTCTACTCTTGGAAGGATTATTGTTTTCTTGGGAGTTGGCCCTTATTCTAACCCAATTAGTAACCACACAAGTAGTTAATTGCTTTCTTTGGAACTATATTGCAAGCACAGTTGGCTTTATGCTTCTTTTTAGCACCCTGGGGATTTTGTACATTGCTCTACAGCCAGCAGGTGCTCCATGTGTTGGTATCAATGAAGCTCGAGTGTGTGCCTTCCCTGAGCAGCTTGGTAGAAAGAGCAGAAATGTTGGGATCAGGCCAGTCTGTGTTCAAGTCCTGTGTCTGCACTTTCTGGTCGTGTGACTCTAGGCAGGGCCTTGACTTCTCAGTGCCCCAGGCACCTCTGTGAAAAAAAAAGGTCACAGTGCTTGCCTGCCACACAGAATAGGACAAGGACACTGAGATCCTGCCTTGAATACAGTAGCTGGCACAGAGTATTCATGCAAGAAATTTTCATTATTATTATTAGGGTATCTACTTTATCGCTTTCCTAATAGTTTCAGTTCATCATCCTGAGCCTGCACTGCTTCCCCTGTGTGTTCCAGCACACGGTTTTGTTGAATCTGTCATTTCAGACAGTTTTCTTTTATTTTCACTCAGGCAAGGAGGATGGTCATATTCAAAGACATAGTCCCCCTGAGTATAACTTACCACTGTAACTTCCTCATCTGTAGGGATGCATACTAATAGGATCAACCTGGGACGCTCTTGGCAGGTATCAACTCCACCCACCCACCCACCAAGTTCACCCAAAACACAAGTTAAATTTGGAATAGAACTGAATCAGACACACACCCCTTACTACTTGTGGTGCCCTTCCCCTAAATACAATGGCTGACAGAGCTACATTTTAGTGTTCTGATATTTCCAACAGGACCAGCAACCATGAGAATCCAAGCCAATACCTGTGCAAGGGTTCTGGAGCTCCCTTAGCAGAGCACATTAATGTGCACCAACATCATTTCCTGAAGAGCTGATCTCCTCCCCCCATGCCAAAGTTGGATGCAACCGCTCCCTGAGTCAACCTGCTGTCTCACAAGATGCCTGGGAGGCAAACAGTTCTGGCTCAGCACTATCAAATCTTCCTGGTGCTTTCCTCAGAAAAAGAAATGATACCTATGTTTAAATGGGGCCTGTGCTGGAAAGAATAAAGCACATTTCCATTGCAGCTTAAAGTCCTCAACCCTTCTCTCTGCTCATAATGGAATCCACAGCAATGAAACTCTTCCAGGCTCATTTCCTGGGGCTCTATCCATTCATGTGTCTCGGGTTTACTCATTCCTGCAATTCAGACAGGAGGGAGCAATAGTCAGCCTTGATTTCCACTGTTACTGTCCACCTTGGACTTCCCAGGCCCAAAGAGGTCTTTTTTTCTTTTCTTTGGCTCATATTCCCTCTCTCTTACCCCACTGACAGGAACACAAATGGGCAGAAGGGTCTATTTCTGCTCTGAACTATAACCTGGTATCAAATACCTTAAAATAATTTGAGAGCAGCTTGGCTGTACCTGAAATATATCCAGGTGAGCCTCTTGAGTCTAAGATGTTGGTTGTTCCACCCTGGAATTTGAACAATTGCCTTTTTCATTTTTGAACCTATGTGTAGCTAACTTTGAGCTCTTTATAGATGCCAAGCTCTGCCCTGAGGCTTCCTCATGTTGTCTCATTTGAGGCTGACAAAGGCATCAGGGAACACAGACAACCATTATGTACATTTTACTTCTAAGAAAAACAAGGGCAATGAAGTAGTTCTAGAACCATTTAGCTACGATAACCTCTCTGCCACAGTTCCTCCCAGTTATGAAATACAGTAAGCTTTGTTCTCTTTAGGGATGAAAGCATCATGAGGGTGGGGACCAAGTCTTATTTTGCGCCAAGTTTTCAGTTAGGTCCTCACTACCAGGTGGGTGTTTTCAGTGCTACACACAGTTCAGTTCTCAACAAGAATCTGTGCAAAGCCCTTATCTATTTAGAAGCTTCTAGGTTTGTAACAGTGTCCATCACTGTGGGCTAGACAAAGGACATACATAATCCTTTGGGGGCACTTAGCATATGAAGCAGAGAAATCAATGAGATTCTTAAAGTTTTTCTTTTTAGATAAAAGGTTTCAGCATCCAGAGAAAGGGAAGGCTGGAATGACAGAGGTGGCAGGGTTGAGCTGGTCCTTGAAGAATGAGGCCAAAGTCAGGAAGTGGAAAGGAAGAATATGAGGGACAGGGCATGAGAAAAGGCAGTCTTGGCAGGGGGAGGTTGGCTTGTAACCATCTAATACTGTATGTACCTTGTAATTTCTCTTCACTATCCCAGCTAAGAATTAATTTTAGGAGTCTTAAGTCTCTTCATCCTGTTTAAAACAAAATACTTCTCAGCTCAACAGATTTACCTCTCGGGCCTGGGGAGAGAGGCAGAAGACTCACATTGCATCAGTCTCAGAAAGGGGAGGGACTGGCCTGACTCCCCTCAGCTCTCATGCTTTTCCTGGTCCATCCTTTTCTACATCCAATTATGTTCTCTGAATTTAGTTTTTGAAAACAAAATACACAATTTTTATGACCAAAATAAGATAAACACAGTTAGTGTCCTAACTCTGCCATCCCCTAACTGTGTGGGGTCTTTGAGGATGACAGTGGCAAAGCTTGACTCAGCATGTCTCAGGTGCCAGGTGACTACCAGACATTTCGCATGTGTTAGCTCATTGCATCTTCGCAAGGAAGGTAGTTCGTTAACTATTTCCACTCCCCCTTGTATAGATAACAAAATCTATAGGAGGCTTAGCAAAGTCACACTGATGGAACTCTAACAGCTGGGACTCTATCCCATGTCTAGGGGACCTCCAAGTTTTCTTAGCCAGCTCATCATTGCTTTTTTTTTTTTGTACTGGGATCGAACTCGAGGCCTTGTGCCTGTGAGGCAGGTGCCAGAACCACTGAGCTAAATTCCCGGCCCTCATTGCTTTCTAAGTCATTGAACTTCTTGGAGTGCCAGTTTCCTCATTTGTAATATACTCATAAATATTAATAAATATCAAATAATAAATACAATAAAATATTCACAAATATTCATGCCTTCGCTCATGGTAGAGAGCAGAGAACAGTCATGTGCTAATATATATAAGGCCGTCCTCAGATATGGTGGGTATTCAGAGGAGACATCTGCCCAGGTTCTCACCATTCAAAACTAGTGAACATTTTCCATTGCCATTGTCTTGCATTGTGACATTACACTTCTTCAAGGATTTCATAAGCCCTCCGGAAGTGTTCTTACGTATTCTTGTATCTTTCTCAACCTCTGTGATACCAGAAAACCCACAAAAACTGACAGTTATCTTTAAGCATCTCCCTTTCTCCTTTTTTCTCTTTCTCTTTAATATACTATAGCTTTACAGATGTCTTTGAAAGTGAAGCTAGTAAAGTACTTCCTCAGAGGTGAGTCTACAGGTAGTAAAAGGTAGAACAAGGCTCTATTGTCCTCAGGTAGAGTGGGTGACCCTGGGTGCCCTTAGATAAGGCATTAAATACTGTTCTACCAAATCTCATACTGGGCAGGTTGAGCAGGTGTGATAGCCTTGGGGAGGATGCTGAATGTGGCCTGTGAGAGGTTGGTGGGTATAATTACACCTTCATAAAAATGAATGCTGGAGTCGTTTTCCTGCTGTGTCTTAGCTAGGGAGGGCTAAACTAATATTTTAATTCGTTTTAGCTTCCAAAAGAGTCTTAGCAGGCCAGACTTCCGAACCTGCCTTCTATGGGAAAAACACTTATAAATCCCACTAGTTGGGAGCATAGCCCTCCAGAATAAAAGCCAAAAACCAAAATTCATGTTTCTAAATAAACAAATGACTGTGTTTCTTAGATATACAGCTTCATTTTGCAGGTTGGAGTGACACAATCTTGGGCAAAAGTGGAACCTTCAGATCTTTTATCATTTAGCACAAACTGTAAAATGTCAACACTATGGCACAGTAAGTCCTTGAATCCACCACCCTTCCACTTGATTTATTTTTTAAAAAATACATTTGTCTCAGCGGGTTGAAGGTATCTAAGCCTGTAACCAGCTCAGAGTGGAATCAGGTATGATTTCCTTTTCTTTTCAAATGTCCATGTGTTCAATGTCCCCTTTCCCAGCTAGCACAGCCTCACCAGGGAAGTGCCAGGGTGTTCCTGTTTTACAGGTGAGCACCAAGGTTGAGCCCTATGAGACCTGTCTAGTATTACAGCTTTCCGGCACTGGACCTGGAATCCAGTGGTCTGACCAGCCCACTCCTCATCTCTGTGTTATACCCCCAGGGTCACGTTAGAACAATTCTAGAGCAAAAAAAAAAAAAGCTCAACAAACAACTCCTGCCCAAAAAACCTCACAACTCACAATCTACATAGGCCACTGTCTCTCCAGGTTTGATTCAGGAGGAAAAGGGAATTAAGCACACTACATTTCAACCTACATGTTTCACAGGTCTTAGTTCATTTATTTGAAACATATTTATTAAACCCCTCTCTGTTCTAAGTATGGTACATATCATAAACCAACTTCTTTTAGCCATTTTTTAAGCCACTGGGACATTGTTTGCCTTGTAAACTTTGGGTTGATTGGATATCTTTCCTGTGGATATTCATCAGTGTATAAAAGTACCTATTTACAACAACATCTTTAAATTTTCTAAACTATGAGACTTCAGGAAGAATTTCTTCTGGACTGTGAGCTTTTCCACACCAGAAACTGTGCCTTACTCTTCTTTAAGCATCTCTAGAGGTGCTGTCCCCTAGAACTTTCTGGGATCATGGAAATGGTTTATAGCTATACTGTCCAGTACTGCAGCCATCTGCCACATGTGGTTATTGAGAATTTAAAATGTGCAGCTGAGGAACTGAAACTTTAATTTTAGGTCATTTAAATTAATTTAGATGAAATAGTCACACATGGTACTCTGTTGAGTGAGCAAGGAGAGACACTTCTGAGGACACTGACTCTTCAGCATCTGGAGCTGCCCTGCACAAATATGTGTACAGTGTGTGCTGGCAGAGTGCGAGGTTCTCACCACAGTGCAGAGGGGAGCACAGAGTGTATAGGAGTGGGGGAACCAGCAGCGTCTGCTGAAACAGTTAGCTTACACTGACCAACATTGTGGCCAACATTTAAGATTAGGGGGCTTAACATTAAAAATCTCAGTTTCTGACACCTTCCTGAGAAGAGAGTCGACATTTTTGTATGCATTTCTGTATGGTGATTGTTTGGTGCTGACAAGTAACCACCAATTTAGCTGGAGGAAGGGTCTCTCATTCTTCACAGTCCCTGGTAAGCTTTGGATGTGCCTCCTAGGAGTCAAATGTTCGACCTAATCCTGAAACAGCAATGTTGGGAGGCAGGGTGTAAAGGAGGTGTTTAGGCCACTAGTGGTCCATGAATGGATTCCTGTCATTACCGAGGGATGGGTTTGTTAGAAGAATGAGTCCAGCCCCTTCTTTCCCTCTTGTGCCTTTTGAGCTTCTTGCATGGGAAGATTTAGCAAGAAGGGTCTGGTCAGATGCAAGCACTTTGATCATGGCTTCATAACCTCCCAAATCTCTGAGAAATAAATCTCTGCTCTTTACAAATTATCTGATCTACAGTATTCTGTTATAGTAGCATGAAATGGACTAAGACTCTCCCATGTTTGCATTACCTAGTAGTCCTTGAAGTAGGTCTTTCAATCTGTAACTCCAGGCCTTCTGCTAGGACAAAACTTTAGTGTTTCCCCTTTCCTACCTTCTTTCCCAATCCAATGCATTTTCTTCCTCCTTAGTCTCCTTTAAAGGCAGTTCTAAATGTGCCTTTGATGATACTTTCTCTGATCATCGTCTTGAGGCTTCTGTGGTCACCTAGAGCTGAGCTCTCCTATCTGGTAGTGCTTGGCCACTTGTGGCTATTAAAACTTAAATTTTAGTTAATTAAAGTTAACCAAGTTAATTGTGCTTAAGAATAAAAAAAAATCAATTTCTCTAGTGTACTAGCCACATTTCAGGGGCTCAATAGCTATATGTGGCCAGCACCATGATGTATATTAAATATGACACATTGGGAGCAGAGAAATAATACTTTTGCATAGTTACAGGAGTTCTGTAGGGTGGCAGTGATCTATAGACTGTACCATAATCCATAGTTAATGGTTTTTCTTGTGGGTGTTTTGTGTTTTCCACGGGTATTTACCTCTTAAGGTGGAATCTTCTACAAAAATTAGAGCTAGTGTGTTCTGTACTTCTTATATTCTTTCCACCATCAAGTACATAGGCAGTAGCTAATAATGCTAATGCTTCTCAAATTCAGGAATGAGGTTTTGTATCAGAGTTCCATGGGGGCCCATCTAGGGAAGACACTGCGTGCTCTCCTGCCCCCTTCAGGCTCAGCTGGAAGCCTAGGGAAATTGCTTACAGTGAAAAGAAACAGGGAAAATCAGGTATGATTTTAACATCATATCTTCTTAGGATTGGGAAAAAACTCATTAAGAGCAGTTTCTACTTTGAAAAGTATTTAACCCATACTGTGGTGATTCAATATTTCTTGCTATCTGGAATTGAGTCAGTATAATATCAAGGTAAAGAATTCTGACTTGGGAATTTGACAAATTGGGGTAGAATCCCAGCTCTGGCCCTTAGCCATGAAACCTGGCATTTTTTGTTTGCTTCTCTAAGCCTCAGTTTATTCCAAAATGAATAATAACAATATTCTACCTTATGGGATTTTTTAAAAAATTAAACTAGATAAATGCAATAGGAATTATCAGCAAAAGAAATCAAATCAAAGGAAAAGCAATCAAGATAAGAATGGAATTCCAGTTATGCACCTTGCTGGAAAGGGCCCAAGTAGATATTACACTCAGAAAATTCCCTCCACAGGCCATTTGCAATTGCAGGGGATCATTTTTCTTGGAAAATATTCATGCATTTCCACAGGCAAAAAGATTAGGGGTATTGAGCAAGCACTGTACCCTTCTGTGCCCCAGCTCTGCCAAACAATATCACAAGTTAAAGCTACCATCTGGTGAAGGGTCAAGAGGTCATGATGAAGATTGATTCGGGCAGAGGTTCAGAAGTGGCATTTGGGAGATTTTCCATTACTGTAACCAGTTGATTGTTAGGGAAGGAGGCACAAAATCATTTGCAAAGTGAAATTGAACTATAAAAGAGGATGTATGGTGTGATCACATTCTGTTAAAAGAATGGGAGACTTGCTGGAAAGTGTTGATTAGAATCCTTTGTTTGCAATCACAGGATTTCACAAGAAAAGGAATTCATTGGAAGGATGCAGACATTTGCAAAAGTATCAGCAGTTACAGTTGCATAACAAACAATTCTAAACTCAGTGGCTTAAAAAAATCAATTCATTTAGCTTAGAAATGTAGGCTTGTCTTTACTGTGTATCTAAGGGCAGCTGTGCATCCACTAGGGAGTTATGCTTCTAAGAGTTGGCTGAGGTCCCCTGGATTTTTCTCCAAATGTTCCCGTCACCCAGCAGCCTAGGCCAGTCTTGTTCTTACGATGGAGTCAAGGTTTCCAGGGAGAAAGGAAACACTCCAGGCTTCTTGAATTTGAGATTCTGAGCTGGCACCCCTCCCCCATTCTATTGGCCAGAGCAAGTCAGGAGATATCTTGGATGCAAAGGGTAAAGAATTAGACTCATGCAAACCACCAGTTGGGACCAGCAATGCAATCAATTTTTCATAAGAGAATTAAAGAAAAAGGTGAAGAATTAGTTCTCAGAGGGCTCAGGATCCAGAGCTGGTCCAGTGTCTGGCCAGTGGGAACCAATGGATGATCTCATCAGTGTTCCCCTTTCAGGATGAAGAAACTCTGGCATCTTCCATCCTTAAAGCTCACTTAGCTGGAGATTGAAACCTCACTTTGATCATTTATCTACTACTTTGCCAGTGAAGGATGTGACATCTAGATTGGTAGATTAACAATAATTTTCCATTGATTTCGAGGGGCTACCTCTCCAAGTGTGAGCATGGTTCCCTGTAAAAAGGCAGATTGAATACTGGGTCACCTATACTAAAGTGCTCTTTCTGCACATCAACATATTAACTGTAGTAATTAATGTCTGTGTTTGGACTTATGGAAGAGATTTGTCTTTCTGTTTACATGTATTCCTGAGACTTCTTCAAGACATAGTTTTTCAAGTTATAGAGCAGTTAAACCCACCAGCAAATGTGTAGTGTTAAGGTATTAGTATTTCAAATATTTCTATCTCACTTCTCCCCTCTCCCTGTACACACCCACACACGCACACACCCACGCACAATCACATACATGTGCATACACATACATTCTATCCATTTCATCCCCAAAAGGAAATGGCTTTGACTCTGTAGTCTCATGAGAATCAAATGCTAGTAAGAGAGGAAATTATATCCAAAATAACTTCCAGTTATGAATAATGGTTACATACATAATTCTCATTTTCTAAATTATTCATTCCTACATCCTGCATGGCATTTCCTCTTTGATTGCCCTAATGTACTATATTTTAGCTCTAGAACCCTCATACCATCTCTGAAGGCATGTGGGAGGCAGAGTTTTTTTCTGCTTCCTCCTCTGTGGTTCACATCAGCAGATGCTGACTTGACAGTGTTGGAAGACCTCAGCGATCTCACAGATGTTGCTCCATCCCCAGGGAATGCTAGAGGCTCTGTACTTAAACATCAAAAATCAGTCCTTGCAAAAAATATCCCTCCCCAAGCACACAGCACCTAGACACTAAAGAGAGAGGGAGTTATGCCTCCAAATACACTTGTGGGGCCCACTGACCAATAGCTTTTATGTTGGGGGCTGGAATTAGGTTTGCTAAATAAAAATAAAGATGTTCAGTGAAATTTAAATTTCAGATGAATAACAAATAGTTTTTTAGTATAGGTATGTTCCATAAATTGCAGTTATTGCCCAATTAAATTTGACATATTTGTACTAAAAATGTATGCATTTTTGACCAGGCATAGCACACATGCCTATAATTCCAGCTATTCAGGGGGCTGAGGCAAGGAGGATTGCAAGTTCAAGGCCAGCCTGGGCAAGTTAGAGCAACCCTGTCCCAAATACAAAATAAAAAGAGCTGGGAATATAGCTCAGTGTGAGGCTCTGGGTTCAATGTCAAGTACAGAAAAAAAAATAGAATTAATTTTTATCTGAAATTTAGATTTCATCTGCTAAACCTGGCAACCATAGTTGGTGCAGACTCCTCCTTTTGTTTCCTCTTCACCACCTCAGCCTAATAAACATTTATTAGCACATGTTTGCAGTACATAATGATTACATTCCTTGCGCGGAGTTGATACGTGTGCATAACACATCTTCATTCCTTTTTCATCCCCTTTCCCTTCCCTCTGCCCCTCCATCGCTCGATCCCCTTTCCATTTGAGAACAGTCTATCTCCCTACTTCCTATAATCTATCTTTTATTTTGCTCTTTATTCATAGTTTGTGTTTCTTGCCAGTTCAGTGGGTCCAGGGTGAGTATCAGAGGGTTCCATCTCATTTCCCTTTGGGGTTGCTGTAGGTGATCTGGAAGTCTGGTTTTGAGACTTATTTACCTGTTTTCTCATTTCGACTGGGGCGGGGGGGCGGGGGGCGGAGCTGTTGGCGCCTGCACAGATTACCTCCTCTGAGCTGGGAGAGGTGGGACAGGGGCCGGGAGCAGCGGTAGGGATGGTGGCCCAAAAGCCCTTTCCTCTGGGCTGGGAGCAGCGGGAGGGATGGTGGCCGGGAAGCCCCTTCCTCTGGTCCAGGAGGAGCAGCGGGACAGAAGGTGGCCCAAAAGCCCTTTCCTCTGGGCTGGGAGCAGCGGGAGGGATGGTGACCGGGAAGCCCCTTCCTCTGGACCAGGAGCAGTGGGACGGCGGCTCAGAAGCCCCTACATCTGGGCCGGGAGCAGCGGGACCCAGTACCGTGGTCTGGTGGTCTGGTGGTCTGGTGTCCTCTGCGTCTTTGTAGTGTGGAACCAGGTGGCTGCCTGTCTGCAGCGGGCTGATTCGGCCTGTTCCGCACAACTCAGGACCTCGGTAGGGCGTGCGCAGACCTGCCTGATAATTTGTCTTTCTTATGGATAAGAAACTATGTGATTTTTAAGTTCATGTGTCTATTTTGTTTCATTATAAGATCTTAAACATCTGACTACTGTGAAGCATCTGAAAGAAATAATTTATGGGAACATATTCTTCATTTCCTTTGCCCATGACAGTCTGAAATAGGAAGCGAAATCTAGTTTTAAATTCAGAGGAAGAATTTTGGGGTTTTTTCTTCCTTCAAAAAACTACAGTATTTTTAAAAAACAAGCAAAAACTAACCAACCAGAAGTAGTACAAGGGGGAGTGATCTAGTGAATTGTCTACAGTTTCATGGATACTCTGATACTGGAATGGGTTGCCACTTTGGTTTAGGGATGTAAATGTTTCAATCTGGAAGTGAGCAGCCACTTTTAAGAAAATCAAAAACAAAAAAACAAAAAAACAGAAACATTCTGCTTTGTGTACCAGTTTCATGTAAGTTCATTACCCTGGGTCTCACCCCTTCTCAGTGTAGTAATGAAGCACATTGCTAGGCTGGAGAGCTGGGGTGAGAGAACGTGAAGACAAAGCCAATGCAGTGTGGTCTTCCCAACCACCACACAGTTATGCCTTTCTACCCTCAGTACACACTCGGACATCTCAACACCTTGGAAAAGAATACATCAGAAAACAACAACAACAACAACAACAACAACTCTTGTGGGCTCTCTAGAATAAAGTGAACAAAGTATTTATGTAGAGTAGCTTGAACTTGGTTAAAATTAATAATGGTTGGTAACAAGCTTTCCCTGTTCTAAAATCTTCACAACAACCTAGAAATATGTAAGTACTATTTATTTTACAGATGAATAAAATGAAGATTCAGTAACTTATCACACAGCCAATTTAAACACAGGCCAGTTTTGAGTCCAAAATCTGTTTTCTTCCATTCTATTAAACCACGTTGATTTTTGTGTTAAGAGGTTTGAGAATATATTCTGTAGGTCATATCCAGCCCATGGATTAATTTGATATTACTAAATGTTTTTTTTACCAGTACCACTCTTTTATTTGCTTATTAGTAAATGTTTGTAACACAGGCAGTTTGCAGTCATCTTGGGAGGGGGTACATAATAAACCTTTTTCTTTTTTTAATCCTCTCCTCCCCTTCTCTCCCTCTTCCTCTAAGTCCCTTTTCCCCATTTTCATTTTTGTTGATATTATTAATCTTAGATCCTGCTTATGACATACAAAGTTTGCATTCACTGAGGTTATTGGATTCCTGTACATGGCATATCTTTAATCTACTTATTTTCCTTTCCCCTTGCTCTCTCTCTTTGCCCTTATTCTCCTGGAACCCTTCCCATCTGCAAGATGTCCATTTCCTGCCCATCCTTTATTATGCTCTGTGTTTGTATTTTGCCTTACCCAAAAGAGAGATATCATTCCATATTTTAGCTTGAAAGTCTGATTTTTTTCACTGAAAATTTTATTTTCCAGGTGCATCCATTTTCTTACAAATGTCTTGAGTTTGTCCTTCCTTATAGCCAAGTAATATTCCATTATGTATAGTTACCACATTTATTTGTCCAATCATCTGTTCATGGGTATACAGGCTGCTTCTAGGATTTAGCTATTATAAATTATGCTGCTATAAACATTGTTATGCACATATTGCTGTAGTATGATGTCTTTGGGGAAGACACTTAGAAGGAGGATAGCTGGGTCATATGGAATTTCTACTTTTAATTGAGAAATCTCCATACTGATTTTCATAATGGTTGTACTAGTGCGCATTCCCTTAACAGTGTAGCAGAGTTCTACTGTGGCCTTGCAGGATTTGTTATTTTTTTGATTTCTTGATGATAGCCATTTTTTTTTCTGGTTTAAAATGGAATTAGCATTGTTTTAATTTGCATTTTTCTAATGGCCAGAGATGTTGAATATTTTTTTCATGTATTTGTCAGCCATTTATTACTTCTTCCTTTGTGAAGTGTCTGTTCATTTCATTTGCTCATTTCTAGATTGGGTCTTTTATTTTAGGTGGTCTAAGCTTTAGAGTTCTTTATATATTCTAGATATTAGCCCTCTGTTTGAGGAAGAGCTGGCAAAATTTTCCCCATTCTATAGGTTGTCCCTTTATGTAGAGAGGCTTAAACTTGCTTGGTAATAAGTTTTACTGGTCTGAAATCTTCACAACAATCTAGAGACAGTTACTATTTATTTTACAGATGAATAAAATTAAGCTTCAATAACTTATTTACTGATTTAATAACTACTTACTGATGCTTTTGCTGTACAGAAGCTTTTTAATTTTATATAATCCCATTTGTTGATTCTTGCTGTTATTTCTGGTGCAACTGTGGTTCATTTAGAAAATCCTTTCCTACACTTATGACTTCAAGTGTTTTATCTACTTTATCTTCAAGTAAGTTCAATGTTTCTGTTTCTATGCTTAGATCTTTGATCCATTTTGATTTTAATTTATTACATGGTGAGAGACATGGGTCCAATTTCAATCTTCTACAAATAGTTATCCAGTTTTCTCAACACCATTTGTTGAATAGGCTATCTTTCTTCCAATGTATACTTTTGGTCCCTTTGTCAAAGATCAAATAACTCAATGTCTCTATTCTGTTTCATTGGTCCACACGTCTGTTTTTGTTCCAGTACCATACAGTTTTTATCTCTGTTGCTTTGTAGTATAGCTTGAAATCAGGTATTGTGATGTCTCCTGCTTTGCTTTTGTTGCCCAAGATTGCTTTTGCTATTCTGTATCTCTTCTGGTTCCATATAAATTTTAGAATTTTTGTCTCTGGATCTGTAAAGTACACTGTTGGTATTTTGACTGGGACTGGATTAAATCTGTATAGCAGTTTTAGGAGTATGGCCATTTTAACAATATTGGTTCTGCCTATCCAGGAGCAGGGGACATCTTTCCATTTTCTGATGTCCCCTTGAATCTTATTTTTTAGAGTACTGTAGTACTGTGTACCACTTTCTTTGAAGAGGTCATTCACTTCCAATAGAGACAGTAATAAAGAATCTACCAACTTAAAAAAGCCCAGAATCTGACAAAGTCACTGCTGAATTCTACAAAACCTTTAAGGATATTATATAATCTATATTCCTCAAACTCTTTGAAGAAATTGAAAGGGGCAGAGTGGTCCCAAACCCACTTATGTAAGCAAGTATGACTCTGATTCCAAAACAAGAAAAAGACCCAACTGAAAAAGAAAACTATAGACCAGCCTCCCTAGTGAACACAGATGCAAAACTCTTCAATAAGATATTAGCAAATAAAATACAGCATGTCACCAAAAAGATCATACATCATGACCAAATGGGTTTCCAGAAATGCAAGGATAGATCAACATATGTAAATCGATAAATTAAGCAAGGTAAAAAACCATATGATCACATAAATAGATGCAGAAAAGGCTTTCAAGACAATCTAACACCTCTTCATGATAAGAACACTTAAAAAATAGATATAGAGGGGCTTCTAGGCTGCCCTTCCACCTCCCAGCCCACAGGTAGGGGCTTCCAGGTTGCTGTTCCACTGCTCCTAACTCAGAGGAGCTGAGCTGTATGAGTGCCAACAGCACCCCCCACCCCTGTTGAAATGAGAAGACACATAAACAAGTCTCAAAACCAAACTTCCAGATCACCTACAGCAACCCCAAAGGGAAATGAGATGGAATACTCTGATACTCAACCACCAGGACTCCCTGAACTGACAATAAAAGAGGATCTGGAAAAAATTAAATCAGAAATAATTTCTCAGATAACAGCAGAGATTGTGCTAGAGTGCAAGACATGATTAATAAATCTAGAGAGGAGCTCAGGAACATGATGGAATCCCAACATAGGAAAAAAATGGAATCCATAAAACAGATGCAAACAGATTTCCAGGAGATCAAAAACTCCATTGAAAGTCTACACAGCAGAATGA
>NW_004624736.1:4509409-4522563 GCF_000247695.1 Heterocephalus glaber
AAGAGAGATTATGTAAAGGAGCAAATTTCCAATGATGAATGTCATTATATTGTATACCTAAAATGTACCAATGATTAAAATGAATAATTGATAATGTGAAATAGGAAGGAAAGGTCCAAAGGGGTAGGGGTAGTGGGAGGGGCAGGGGAAAGGAAAGAAGGGAAAGAAAAAATTATAAGAAATGGAAAAAATGGAAACAAAGTCTTTGTAAATAGGGAAGGGTGGAGGGGCTGAAGGGAGGGCTGGGAATGCGGAAAAAATAAGAACCAAAAAACCTCTTAGAATTAATAATCAATTTCAGCAATTTAGCAAGATACAAAATCAACACACAAAAATCATTAGCATTTGTGCTATAATTGTTCAATAATGATCTCAATGAAAAGGAAATTATGAAAATAATACTATTCATGATAGCATCAAGAAATGAAATACCTAGGAATTAACCTAACCAAGTACCACTCTTTTAATACTTGAATTTGTATGTCTTAGTTTTGATATACAAATCCCACTTTGTCCTAGTCACGACCACTCTCTTTGAATTATGCTTGCTTCAAATCCACATTGATGTTGCCTGCTTGGCTACTAACCTGAGTTTGCAACTTCAGGTTTAGTGTTTGAAAAGATGTATTACCAATATCACTGATACTCCCAATGACTGTATATAGGAGACATGGTAGATTTCAATCAATGCCAAGAAGATTGATAAAGAAATGTGTTCATAACTGAAAGATGCTTTCCAAAAAGCCCCCATCAATAATTAGTAGAGCTGATATCCCTTTTACTTTATCAAAACCAATATCCTACAACATTCTGAGTGGCCCACACTGTCTTGGGTGAAGGTCAGCAAACCTTCAGGGACTTGAATTACATCAGAGTAAAACCCAAAGAATATGAGGGAAGAATGTGGAATTAGAAAAGACTCAGTTTAGCCAGGCATGGTGGTAGAGACCTGTAATTCTAGCACATTGGAAGGGTGAGGCAGGAGAATTGCAAGTTCAAGCCCAGCCCGGGGAATTTAGTGACTTAGCAAGAACTTGTCTCAAAATAAAATTCAAAAAAGGGCTGGGGATGTAACTCACTGCAAAGGTCTTTGATTCAATCTCCAGTACTGAAAAAAAAAGACTCACTTCAAGAATAATTTGTATTTTGTTGATATGTCCAGTAGAGTAAGAACTCCAAACATCAATCTGCCTCATGTAAAAATCGGCGATACATCACAGGAGGAAACCATAGAGAAATGTACACCAACTCTGTACCCCAAGTAAACTCCTTGGACCTCATGGAATGGAGTGGCAATAACTAGGAATAGTAGTCACTTTCTCATTGGCCATTTTACTTTTGAATGTGGCAATCATTCAGTTTGCTCATGTGCTCCTGCTGCTGAAGATGGTCTATTCAGCCTCTCTTGATAAGAAGGAAATGGGAGGCAGGCAGGTGTTCAGAGCACTCATCTATGAAAGGACAGTTTCCCTGTGTTTGTAATGAGTGAGATGCCGCAGCTGGCAGAACTCTATTCTTTGGTTATGTTTCCTAAACACAGCCCAGTTTAATCCTAAGACTGGCCAAGCAGGTTCGTTCATACACTTCTTGTTTATATTAGTTCCTCTGTCCATCCTAGTCAGAAGCCATGGAGTTGAGGTCAAGTCGCTTGATTTATTTTTTATTTTCAAACAGCACTGTTTTAAAAGAACAACTCATTTAAACCATCTGTTAGCTATACGAGGTAGGGACCACTATCATTTCCATTTTGCAGTTGGGGAAACAAGCACAGAGTGGATGAGAAATGGTCCCAACACACAGCTGGTAAGCATAGAGTTAACCACGTTGTGTTGTGTCCTCACCTTGGTTATTGCTGATGTAACATTTAGATTAGTTAATGCTTGTTTATAACATTGTTAATTTTCCTTATTAGCAGTGTGCGGGGGTGAGGGGGATAAATTTTCCTACATGTGAGAGGTAGAGATGTAAGTAACAAGGAAATGTACATTGATGAGTCGAATAGGAAAGATAAAATATACCATAGCTACTCTTTCAACTTTAGGTCACAATTGGAATAGTTGTCTGAAAGAATGGAACTCCTGGCTTCCCGATACGAAGCCTGGGGGGCATCTCAAAGATAGGGCAGTAAAAACCACTTTAGTAGCTGCTTCATCTCCTGAAATTTGCCATCTATGGATCTGATATGTTCAGAAATATTTTCTGGAACTTTTAGGGATAAATTTCTTTTCTAATGTTACAGAAACTTCTTTGTGTGAATAAGATGTTATTATTGGATGCATAAAAGCACTATGATAATACATCTTACCATTCTAACTGGAACACTTTTAATGGTAAAAGGGCATTAATAACTATGCAAGGACAATTCACATTAAACCAAGGCTCAACTAGGTAAGTCAGGAAGCATAATCACCCTAATGACGATAGACAGAACTGGAATATTCTAGCGATGATGTAGGGTTCTGCATCAGCCTAAAGGATATGAAGTCTCCCTTGCTCTTTTTGTCCTGAATTGACATTGATAAGTCAGCCAGGTTCTATGAGAGCTGTGACAATTCGCTATGGTATTCAGGTAAGAACTATGTGGGTACCTTGCAGACCTGTTCTGTTCATCTCTGATGTCATCCACTGACAGAACATCTGAGACTCCCAAAAGCCCGGCTAAGTCAGAGCATGACCACCACAAGCCATGGACTTGCTCATTTTCAGCAAATGACCAGCTGCCACCTGCACTTACCAATGGGTTTTTTCCAGGACTCACTCGCTACACTCAAGTTCAGTGGACAGTAGCAGGATGTCAGGGAGACTCGGAGCCCTGCCAGCTAAGAGACAGCTGAGGGAAAGGGGATATTTAGTGTGGATAAGAGAAGCAGGGGGACCAAGGAGCTGCCATCACATAGGTGACTTGCTGTTTTGGGCAAGAAGAAGGCTTGTCCTGGGTTGTCCAGAGTGCAGTTCAAAATGGAAACTCTAGGCAATTGGATTTCAGCTCATGTTCATGACTCCGTTGTTGTTTTAAAATTAAAAATTTTTTTTTATCAGTACATGTTTGAGTATATCATGCTTACATTCCTTGTGTGGAGTTGGTACACACAATAAACCTTAATTCCTTTTCATCCCCTTTCCTTCCCCTCCCCCATCTCTTGATCCCTTTCCCATTTGAGAAAGGTCTATCTTCCACTTTCTGTTACCTGTATTTTATTTTGATCTACTTTATATTTTGGGTTTCTTAGAAGACAGAAACCATTCAATATTTCAGTTTGTATATGTTCTTCATTTGAAAATTCAAACATGAACAAATTGTATAAGGTAGAAAGCAGAAGCCTCTTTTTGTTTTTAACCCACTCCCAATCCTTACAAGTACACTTGATTTTATCTTCCCTTGTCCTTATCTTTGCATATGCAAACATGGTCAGCACAGACATATATGCCTAACACATGTGTCCTAGAACTCTGAGCTATTGTTTAGTGTCTAAACTATAACCACGAAATGGGCATATCTCAGAAAGTAATGAACCCAAACAGCCTTTCAAATATAAATTTCTGTGATTTCCAAATGATGTTATACAGATAAGTCCTGATAAATGGTCTGAAATATATGACCTTACTTATTGACAGTTAATCATTGGAGTGTCCCACAATTTTAGTTCATATGATTTGGCTTTTTGATGCTGTTTTGAAACAGATGTTGTTAAGTTGCCCAGGTTGGCCTCAAATCTTAGGCTCATGCAATTTCTTGCCTTGGCTGTCCAAATAGCTGGGACTACAGTGCACACCACCATGACTGGCTTGATTTGTGATTTAAAATTGAAAATATTTACTAGGTGACTGGGTAAAATGGAAATAGACATTTTGTTCTGGTACCTGTTCTCAAGAGGAAAGATGTTCACATGGTTTAAGCTGTTCAAAAATACATCAGCCAGTTGAGTAGGAATTATCATCACTGGCTATGTTCAAGCAGAGGCTGATACTAGTATGTTAGGAAGATGAGTGGACTCTTGAGTTATGACTGGCCTGACATATGAACAACTTGGGTTATGGCCAGAATTTTAGTTTTAATTTATGACCAAAGTCTTGAGTTATGACCTGAATGCTGGCTGCTTGTGCTTCAAGATGGTCTCAAATACAGATTTAACCCTTACACAGTTCTGGAAGGAACATTACATCCTTTCCTGTGTGGGGTGAATTGAGAAATCCTGGGTCAGTGTCTCTCTAAGGACATTGAGATCTGCTAGTATACAGGAGAGAGACTTTGAAGGCTGTATAGAGGAACCTGAGTCTTCATTGACCAACTTGAGTTACAACCAGCCCTTAGGAACAAATTGAATTCATAAGTCAAGGGTCCACTGTTATAGAGAAACTTAAAGCCACAGATAGGAAGTGGGAAGAATTGGGATGGATTCTTCCAAAATCCATTTCAGTTCTCTGATTCTCTAACTTCTGGTGTGTGCTCACCTGGGCAGCTGGAAGATCACAGGTAATGATCTACAAACAGGAGCATCCTCCTGGTCCCCACTCAGCAGCAGGAACAGCTGGTGTACCCACAGCTTGGTTGGTTCTGAAGGCCACCCACTGCCATGCAGCAAGGGTACAGTATAACCTGCAGGCAGAAATTCTTGTTCCAGCTGCTCTTTGAGCATTAGGAGCTTTCAAGTTTGGTACGTGGACTTAAAAGAAAACAAATTCCTCTATAAACATGGCAAGTTTTAAATTCACAGCAAATACCATACATTCTTAACAGGCTGGCAGGGCAGGAAATTACACCTTTGCCTGTTTTCTATTTTGACATTTCATCAAGATGGAATTAGTGGCCAGAACAGATAATATCAAAATATTTGACCTTAGCAAAACAGACACTGGATAGAGCTTCAGTGTTCAGTTCAGTCTCCGCTTGCATATGGGTTGATGTGTTTTTCTTTTTTTCATGAAAAAACGTGTTTTGTGAGGGCATGTGTGTGTATATATAGCCCTGAAAGTTGCGAAAAAGAATATATCAAATACTTCTCTACTTTTACTTACATTCACCAAATATTAACATTTGGCCACACTTATCTCTCTATATATACACATATGTACATATTATTAATGTCATCGTTATTGCTAGAAATATTTGAAGTTGTAGATATCATAACCTTTCCCACCCAAACACTTTGGTAGATCTCTCTGAGGAAGAAAGATCAATGATCCCATTTAGGGAATTGAACACTGATATGAATCTATAACTGAACAAAGTTTGCTAATATTTCCAACACTGTCCTTTATAACACATTAACCCAGCCCGGGATCAAATATTCACATTTAGCTGTCATGTTTCTTTGGCCTCTTTTATTTCAGAATTGTTCTCCTATGTTTGTCTTTTATAATATAGGCATTTTTGAAGAATGTGGGCTAGCACGCTGCTGGATTTGAATTTTCCAGTTGTTTCTTTTGAAAAAGATTTCAACTGTGATGCCTAAGCTGTATTCTTCTCAGGAGACACCGCATTAGGATCCACCTGACACCAGTGTGCACCATTAGCGGTGATGTGAACCAGACATGTGGTTGAGTGGCTAAATGTGATTTCTCCACTTTAGGGAAATCTTTCCCCCTTTATGTAAATAATCTATGGGGATATAATAATTTTATTATTATTTGGAGCTCACAAATGACTTTAAGAATTTGTTCCCATCTCTCTATCTGTATGACCACCACTGGGTTCAGGCTACTACCATCTCTCACTTGGTCTTCCAAGATAGCAGCCCACCTCTCCTCCTGCTTCTCGTATTTTCTGTACTACAATCTATCTTCTTCATGTAAACCAAAGTGAGCTTTTGTAGTATAATTCTAATCATGTCTTCCTCAAGTCCCTTCTTCTATTTAATTCTTCGGTAGCTTCCTATGGCTTTAAGGATCTTTTGGTCAAAGTGATCATTCTAAACTGCCTACCCTGCTGTACAAGAACCCTGTAGCTTAGAGATGGCCTATGCCACCAGAAATATTTTTCATCACATTGCTACCTCTTACTGGTTTCATTTCAAGACACATCAAGATAGTCCCATTTACCTGTAATATGTTCTTGAAAACACATATGCATCTCAGCAATGTGCACATGCTAAGCAATAATCCCTTAAAAATCATGCAAGCAACCTTAAGTTAGCCATTTCCAGTAGTCTGTAGAAAGTTGCCTGCATACTGTGGATCTCTGTCTTGGTTTTGATAGGTACCTATGGTGCCTTAAACACTTGTTCTCCAGAGCAGAAGCCATTTAAAAAGAAGAGCCACCAGAGGGCGCACCATGATCCCATAACAGGCTGGAGGAATCATGGGTTCCACATTATTCTCCTCGCATATATATTACATTGGATTTGTTTATTACTTCTGACTACCATGTCCATACCAAATCCCAGGGAAGTCACTTTATTTTTTATGTTGTATTCACGGTTTCCGGACAACATGCTAAGGAAAACTTTTCCTATTCTGAACAAACAAGAATATAAACATTTGGCTGTTACCTTTCTCTCCAAAAAAATCAGATTGCATTTTAACTTGTCTGTCTTTGGGTCAGAATTATTGATTTATTAAGAAACTGCTAAAACTCTGAATGAAAAATTACTTATAAATATTTGAAAGATTTCTAAAATATTGGTAGTCAAGTAAAATGATAAAATATGATTAACAGCTCCTTCTTACTGAGAATTTACTATGTTCCAGGTATTACACTAAGAGTCTGATATGTATTATAAGTAAATCTAAATACATGTAACTCAATAATCTTTGAGGTTAAGTATTACTGTTCCCATTTTGCAAATGAGAAAACTGTAACTTCCTCAGTACTTTGGCAACTTGACTAAGACTACAAAATTAGTATTTGAATGGGGACTATCAGAAGAAGAAGTCTGCTTTCTTGCGACTATCTTTGATCTTTCTCTTTGAAGTTCACCTCCTCACTTGCAGGGTTTTCTCTTTCCCTTCCTTCCAGGAGCATAAATGGCTAGGTGGAACTCTGGAAAACATCTACTGCATCCCAGATACCAAGTGTCCCCTGGTTTCTAGATTTTACTCTTTCTTCCCAATCAAAAGCGGCCTATCCCACATCTCGTTCACCATATTCCCTTCCCCTGGTGCAGGAAGCACAGAAGAACCTGCTAAAGCAGAATCTCCAGACCCAGAGGCCCTAAATGATGATGATAAGCAGAGCCAACAACTCATGTGAAACATGTAATGTGCATGGGAGACTTTTGATGAGGTCACTTCAGCTTAAGCTACAGCAACGGGCCTCCATGCAATAGGGAGATTACTTATCCTCCCTAAGTTTCTATTCCCTTATTTGAAAAGAGAAAAAATAATTTCCATTTCAGTTTTTTTGAGGTCTATTGAGCTAAGTGCATGTAAGTGCTTTGATTATGCTTAATACATAGTAGATACTTGGTACATACTTCCTCTCTAAGGACATATAGAAAACATCCCAGAAAAAGATCATGTTTTAAAAAGTCAAGAGTCATGGGTGGGGATTTAGCTCAGTGGCACCATGCCTGCCTCACAAGTGCCAGGTTCTGAGTTCGATCCCCGGTACCCAAAAAAAAAAAAAAAAAAAGTCGAGTCAGAGTGGTCTCTCAAATACAAACTTGAAAGCTAGAGGTCCAAGGAGCAATGCCTCCAAAATACTGAGGGAAAAGTCCATACCCCACAAAAATATAAATTAAGTGGAAAAGTCTATAACAAGCCAAACTACCAAGTAGAAAATTTATTCCCTGCCAAACTATCAATTAAATGGAAAACTATATCCCCAGACAAACTTACTAATTATGCACAAAGGTATAATACACCCATTCTCACGAAAGCTGACAACCTATGCATCTATTCTCAGGCAATATTCCATCAAAATGAACAAGTAAGTACTCACTGAAGAAATTTTCATTCAAGAAAAATACATGGTGTCTTGGTGGGAAGCCTGATGTATATGGAAAACAGTGCTGAGGGGGGGCAGTGCAGTCTGCTGGATAGTCTGAGAAGAATTTTTTTTTTTAATTCTTTTACTGGCACATTTTAGGTATATAATACATTTACATTTATCATTGGGTACTTGTACCTGTACATGATGTATCTTGGTTCTTATTTTTTCCCCATTACCTGTGCGCCCTTCACCCCCTCCACCCTTCCCTATTTACATAGATTTCATTTCCCTTTTTCTTCTTTTCTCATAATTTTTTCCTTTCCCTTCCCTTTCCCCTTTCCCTCCCACCACCCCTACACCTTTGGACCTTTTCCTATTTCAAATTATCAATTATTTGTTTTAATCATTTTAATCCTTATTTACACTTTCAGTTTCTCACACTAGAGAAACTATTCGGTATTTACACATGTGTGTCCTATTTATTTCGCTTAAGAGTATGGCCTCAATGTGCATCCATTTAGCTATAAATGTCTCTAGTTTCTCATTCTTTATGGCTGAAGTTTGAGAAGAATTAATGACAGCATAAGGGAAAATATGTACAAGGCAATTATTAACTCCAGAAACGAGAAAAAGTTGATAAAGAAAGGAAATAAAATCCTACCTGTTACTTGACTCAGCAAAGTATTTAAAATCTACCAATAATTTATTTGCTGATTTTTTTTATTTAATCGCAAATTTAAGAATGACTAGCAATTAGGACAGGAGAGACAAAGTCAGCGAAGTGCTAAATCTTCATTTGGAAAGTTGGAAAATCAAAAGATCATACCTAAAATTGATAAAACATGAAGTCCAACACCAGCAGATTATTTAAAAATATAGGGGCACATGTCAGAGAAGACATGTGGCAGATTTGGAAGTGGGTGCTTCTGTGGAACTACATTCAGGGCTTGTCTTCTGTTAACAAATACATAGTGATAGGGACATGCGTTGCTCTGAAATGAAGATTGGTTACCGTTTAAGAATTAATAAGCACATACCCAAACTCCTAAATCCTAAATCCATCAAGCAGCAGCAGATTTTGTGGCCCTGGGTAACTCCTTTTCATGTCTTTGGGTCTGTCTCACCATCTGTAGGAGAGGTTTGAACCCAGTTACCATGGCACTCTCTTCCCTATTACAAAAGGCGCTATTAGCACTATATGCATGATTGCACTGCCACACTATTATCAAAACGCAGTCTTGGATAACACCTTGGAAAATACCACTCCTCATTTTAAAAAATCCATTTTTCCCTAGATAATATGATATAATAAATCAAAACATTTTAGGTTACAAAACAGGGAGGGCAACGAATTGGACAAACTGGCCACATTTTGTCAGAGAGCATTTTCAATAGCCACACAAGCTTCAATAGCCAGAGAAGCAGCCAGGGACGCACTCCCCCGAAAGGGCCCCACACCCCTTGTCTGTGTGGAACTAATGAAGCACATTGATAGTTCAGAGACTTCCATTGGAGAGAATTCATTCTCCACTCACCTCAAGCTTCATAAGCTATTTCCCTGGCAGTGCTAACCTCCTAGCAAGAGCCACAAAGAGGCTTTTCAAAAAAGAAGGGTAATCAAAGTTGCAGCTACTCCAAGACAGAGGATAAATTCCAGTCTGGCCTCCTGCTGCATTTTCTTTCTAACTTCTCTGTCCTCAGAGCTCAGGCCACCCACACAGCTTGTCACAGATGGCTGTGCGTTTCCAGTGACTTAACCTTACTTTCTCGCTGCCGCCCCTCAGGAACAATTTGCTTTTCTCGGAGTCAGAGATCATTTCCCCAGCTCCAGGTGGTCTGGCTATGAGCAGGTGAAGTTAGCCGCGTATGATTTTCAAAAACCCATTTCTTTTCCTGGCAGGTGAAAGCCTGAGTGATCTGCTCTAGTTAAAGCCTCAGTTCAGAAAAGTGCATAGACAGCCCCACATTCCTGGCCTCCTAGGTCTTGGTTAATTTCTATGCTCTGGGTTCTAGGTGAGGAGGAGGGAGTGTTTCCTGGTGGTGGTGGCAGGTACCCTTACAGGCAGTTACTCCTCTTCTGGCTCCTTAGTTTTGTCCTTGTAGCATATTCTGGCTCATTTAATACCTTAACAGCTTTATTCCCATTTTACAGGTGAAGAAGCTGAGGCCCATGGAAATGAAGTAGCTTGTCCAAGTCAGCACAACTAGGAGTTATAGAATCTGATTAGAACTGAACCCTGGGTAACCTTAAAGCCCAAGTGTTTTGAACTTGAGTCACTTCTCTCACCTCCCAAGAATGCTGCCCGCTTTTTGCTACCAAGGCTGGGCTGTGGGTAGGGCTCGGGGGTTGATGCAGAGGGCCTTGTTTGGCTGGATGGAGGGAAGCCCGGAGCGCTAGGGGGTGAAAGCGCCTTTCCTCCTTTGGCTGCAGAAATAGTTTCCTAGCTCTTGGTCTCCTCATCCCTTTGAACGCCAGATGTAGGCTTAGAGGTGACTGTGGTTGACCCTTAGGATACATCATGGTGCAAGGCCCGTCTGACTTGGTCATCGAACGTCCATGTGCACGTGCCAAGTTACAGGACATGTGGTCTAGGGGTACAGAGGGACCTTGCTGCTCTTCACCTGTCTTCTTTTTTCAGGTCTCCGGTTTTCATGGCTGCTTCTCTGTCTTCTGTTTGTGGTGGCTCTGAATGCCTCTGTCACTTTGCTTCCTTATTGGTCTGTAGTGTCGCCTTAGCCTTCAGGCACAGAGGACTGGCTTGGAATCTGGTTTGTAATACGCAGCGCTCAGGTTTGGAAAGAGACGTGGCAAGACACAGGCAAGGTGTCCCTTCAGGTAATGTTGCTGAAGTCTCTGGAGACCCCCAGATCCTGTGACACATGTGGATGCAGGAAGCCCCACGTCTAAGGGGTTGAATATGCTGAGGAACAACCTCAGCTGAATCCTCTGGGCTTGATCTTCCATACAGTGGACCCTTGAGTTAAAAGTGGCCTGACATACAAACAACTTGGGTTATGACTGGAATTTTAGTTTTAACTTAAAACCAAAGTCTTGAGTTGTGACCCGAACGCCAGCTCCTTGTGCTTCCAGTTGGTCTCAGATACAGATTTAACCCTTAAAGAGTTCTGGAAGAAACATTACGACAGCCTTTACTGTATGGGGTTGAGAAATCCTGAGCCAATGTCTAAGGACACTGAGATCTGCCTGTATACAGGAGAGAGACTTTGAAGGCTGTGTAGAGGAGCCTGAGCCTCAACTGACCAACTTGAGTTACAACCAGCCCTCAGAAATGAATTGAGTTTGTAAGTCAAGGGTCCACTGTATTACCTTTTATTCCTTATTTTTTAAAAAAAGCACTGGTGAGGGCTATCAACACTTTATTTTAAAATAACATGCTCGAGTATATTTGGGAAGGGTTCAAATGTATTACATATTTATTGTACAAATTTTAGGGACAAGGCTAGAGGAAATTATAGAAAAAATGCAGAAATGTGAAAAATATTTCTTATAATCTCACCCACTAGAGACAGCATTTTTCCAAATTCCCTTTTCTGGGCCTGCCTATGTTCACTCTGATTTATAAAAACAGGTTGATATTGACTATGCCTGATGCTACCCTATTTAGCAACTACTTCTCTTCCTCAGCTTTGCCAGCCACCCTGACTTTGTTCAGATATAGGCCATGCACTAGGGGTAGGCTGGGACCTTCTTTAGCCTGCAGGAAGGAAACTTAGGTGTCTAGACCATTCTCAAGAATCTCACTCATCTGGTCAGTAGTTGGCTTCAGGATAAACATGTGACATTATTTTGGCCAAAGAGACATGAGGGATGTTTATAGGAAACTTTTGGGAAAAGTTTCTTTGTGAAAAAAAAATTGCAAAGAGAAACTTGCTTGTCATGTGTAGATGTTGTCTGGATGGGTCCAAAGCAGTAATAGCAACAGTGTAAAGCTAAGCCCTGAGGAAGGCAGCTTGAGAGGGTGAGGTGAAAACAGTGGTCAGAACTTGAACTGTTGTCCCTTTGTTTAATTGTGTGCATTAACCAATTGTGTGACCATCCCCAAACTGGGCATCTTGCTTATGCTACTTAAAATTTTCTATTAATTACAGACAAAAGTATTTAATTAAAATTATATCTTGCCATCATGTATTATTCTATCACTGTATTTTAAATGAATGGGCTTATGTTATTTTTTTTACTTTTACCATAATCCATGCAGCAACTTATTTTGGGGGGGCCCTGAGTAAACTGCCCTGTTTTTGCTGTTATTGTATTGCTGAAGCAGCACATTTGCCTTTGTTTCTTCTGTCCTTAAATTCTGGGTTAAATGTGGTGAACAATTTTAAGACTTCTTATTCCAACTTACCTAGAAGTCATTATTTATGTATGTGTTTTTCACTAACCTTTAAAAATCTTTCATATAAAGCCTGTCTTCTCTCTCTCTTTCTCTCATAACTTATCAGCCATTATTAAAAGAATCATTATCAAAAAGCCTTGGGCCGGGGGTGTAGGTCAGTGGTAGAGCATGTACTTAGCGTCCCTGAGAACTTGGGTTCACTTCCCAGGACCATTCCCCAAAGTATTATTATTGCAAGTGTGAATTTATTTTCCAAATGAGTTCCATGTAAAGTACATGGGATGATTGAGAAATATGCTGAATGTTTAAAATTTTTTAAACTTATGGCAGCAAAAGACGCATTGCCAAAACAATGGAATGATTATTTGAAGTGAGGGTGTGTGTGTGTATTTTGAGTATTTTAGAGGGGGATTAATGTAAATGTGTCTTTTACTGTAATAAATTTTTAAATTTAAACCTTTGCCATAGCTTTAACTGGTGGATCAATTGGCTGATCACCGTCCTTCACTGATCAACCACTCATGGCAATTTCTGTCAAGGAAAAATATTATGGTTGTCCTCACCCACTATATTCACTGGATCTGGTACTGTGTGACTTTTGGCTCTTCCTCAAAGTCAGAATGACCATGAAAAGTAAATGTTTTGAATTGATTCATATCATTATAGCAGCCATGACTGTGCAACTATAGACACTCATGAAAGAAGCAAGGTAAATGATAGGGATGTAGATAAACAGGGCTATAGACTTGGAATGGGAAGGAGAACCATGAGATGGGGGTGGTGTAAAAAGAATGAGGATGTGTTATATACCTGTACCAACTCCCCACAATGAATGCAGTCATAGGTACTGCACACATGTACTAATAAAAATTGAAATTAGGGGTCACGTGGAAGATGCCAAATCACCCCGCTGCAGACAGGCAGGT
>NW_004624736.1:4540211-4568933 GCF_000247695.1 Heterocephalus glaber
ACATTGGCTCCTTTTCAAATTTTTTTATTATTTATTTATTTATTTTGGTACTGGGGATCTATTTTGGTATCGGGTCCTTGCGCTTGTGCAGTAGGCAGCAAAACCACTGAGCTAAATTCCTGGCCCCGCCTCCTTTTTTGACATGATCTATGGATGAAGGCCTAACTCCAGACAGATTATGGTGTACTTTGAAACACCTGTATGGATTTAGCTTGGCATGGCTGCACCCATCTTGAGTTGTAACTGCCATGACTGCTTCTATTTGGCTTTCTCTACAGAGTTTCCAGAAAAGTATAGTAGGCCAATCCATTGGAGTGGTATGTGGAGCCTTTCCCAGTGCCAGGAATGTTCTTGACTCTTTGATATTAAGATAAACCAGGTACATTCCAACTTGGATGAAGTCTCTCTTGTCCTAACCCCTAAATAAATAAGCTCCTCCTTCTGGTCCAATTTTGGGGCTTTACTTGGTCTTGGTTCTCTCAATAAGTCCTTCATAAACTGCACCCTGTGCAATCCTAAATCTGTCTGCTTCTCTTTCTTTAGTTTCATGGCACCTTGGGCTTGGGTCTGATATACTGGAGATTAGGTGTTCTAGAATACCACTGAAATGTTAGGTTATGCAGTTAGATGATATATAGTATGGGTTGGGGGTATAGCTCAGCAGGAAAGGGCTTGCCTAGCACACATAAGAACTTGGGCGTCATCCTAGTACTACACACACACACACAAACACACACACACATACACACACACACACCAAAAATATCATAGGTTGGGCTGTGATCAGCCATACCTTGTTCCAGTGTTGTTTCTTTCACTTGTTAACAATGAATCAGACAGGAACTTGACTCAACTTCTCCAAACCTTTCAAAATGAAGATAGTCATAGTTCCTACCTTGTAGTATTAAGGTGAGGACTAAAAGAGAGCGTGTGAAGTGGTTGGCCACAGCACCTAGCTCCTGGTGCTCAGGAAATGTTAACTCCCACTATTTAACTATGAAGACGACCATTTCTTTTAAAAATGCATTATATTCTTCATTGCCTTCTTAAATGGGGCACAGTGACCAATGTTAACCATTTTCTCAGAAACTCAGACATTTCCTTTTAAAAATTGGCTCTGTTCTGCCACCTGCCTTGCAAGCACAAGGTCCTAAGTTCGATTCCCAGTACCAAAAAATAAAAATAAAAATGGCTCTGACCTCATAATTATGAGCAATAAAGTACTGAGAAACTTCAGAAACCTGAGTAAGTTTCTTCTACTTTTTTCCACTACAAAACTGATGTGGTCCACCTGTTCTAAAGGAATAGTTCAATTTCTACCACTACAAAAACAAAAAACAAAAACCCTTCCTCCGAAAAGAAGTTGTTCTGAAGTGGACCCCTAACAGATTCATTATACATTTCATAGAGAACCAAGAAATCTAATAGCATTTAACGTTATTTATTTATAAAACCTGATTTATTCAATCAGTTCGTTTGCCCATTGTGATCTCTTACACGAGAACATCATCACAGTGCCCGGCATATAGCAGGTGTTGATCCTGGTCATGTCTTCTCAGAAGCAGACTCTAGGCCTCACACAGGAGTTCGCACAGGAAGTACTGTGGGCTCCGGGAGGTGGTGCTGGGGGAGGGGAGGCCAGGAGGAGAGGAGAGAGAAGCCAAGCAAGGCTGTAGGGACAGGGAAAGCCCCAGTCTCAGACTGGTCTCATGGGATCCATGAGCATAAATCCCATCTCAGAGGTGGTTTCTTCTCCAGGCAAGGTAACTGGTATACTGAATGTCCCCTCCCACAACACCGGCCTGTCAGAGGCAGGTGAGGCCACTGAGGAGGGAGACTTTCACATACTTCAGTTAATGGACACAGTAGCTTTGGAAGCGGTGGTCAGAGCTCGTAAGAAGGGCAAAGTAACGAAGTGCACAGAAGCTGGCAGATGTACACACAGAACACCGGGGGTCTGTGGTGATATGGAAGGGTATCCTAGTTTTCCTTAAGGTTCTCTTTAGACATGTGGTAAGTGAATAAGTGAATGAGTGAAAGCCCTCAGCTTTTCTTCATAGGGCATCATTTTTCATTTCATATGTCACGTATTTACATCTTAAGTACCCAGTGTTTATAGACTAAATTTCGGTAAAGAAACTTGCTCAACAAGAAAGCAACTTTTTCTTTGTTCAGGACAGTGGGTATATTAAGTAAGGTTCCCCAGAGAAAGAGAACCAATTGGAGAAGTAAGTAGATGGGCAAATGATAGACAGATGATAGGTATACAAATGCTAGATGATAGATAGATGGATAGATAGATAATAGATGAGATTTAACATGACATTTGGTTCACACAAGTATGGAGGCCAAGAAGTTCCATGATTTGCTGTGCAGGAGCTGGAGACTCAGAAAAGCCAGTGGTGTAATTTATTTCAAGTCCAAGCTATGAGAACCTGGCTGGGGTGGAGGGGTGGGTGTTGGTGTAAGTCTGGAAGTACAGAGCCCCAGAACCAGTTATGATGTCTGAAGGCAGGAGAAGAGGTATGTTTAGCTCCAGAGAAAGAACAAACTCACCCTTACCACATCTTTGGTTTTATTTGGGTCCACAGCAGGTTGGAAGCTGCTGCCCATATTGGGTGGATCTCTTCAATCTCCTGATCCAAGTGCTAATCCCGTCCAGACCACCTTCAAAGACAAACCCAGAAATAATATTTTATTAGCTTTCTGGACATCTTTTAGTATGACAAGTTGACACATAAAATTATCAGTCACACCTAAACTGGGGCTAAAGACTCTCATGGCTGAGATGGCAGGACCAAATCTGTTGCCAAAGTCAGACCTTTTAAAGAAATGGGATAGCCAGTACATGATGAATATAGCCAGAGAGAGAGAGAGAGAGAGAGAGAGAGAGAGAGAGAGAGAGAGAGAGAGAGAGAGAGATCAGCAATGAGTCATGAAGCTAGCATACAAATGGACAGGATGGAGGCATCCTGCACTCCATGGTGGTGCCGAGTAGTAAGTCAACAACCAATAGAAAATGGGGCCCCGGGAATCCATACATAGGGCGACCTGAGAAAGTGAAAATGAGTACAAAATGGGGCAGGAAGAAGAGATGAATGTAAATCCCCTGTGAGGAACAGGTCATCTACAGCAGTAGTAAAGAACCTACAAAGTATTTTTTATGGCAGTTCATCTCTTGTATGATGATGAAGAGAGCATGGACATACCAAGAAAAACCCTCAAGCTCAAAATAAGATGGTGGCTTTGTCCTGGTCTTCAAGAACAGACAGATACATCCTGATCCACTATCCCACTGCAAAGAGTGGAGATTAAAACCAAATGATCTCTATTCATGACATTTATTTTAGCTGAAATATGTAACTTATTTAGTAGAAACTACACATTTTCCTGTAGTGAATTGGTTATGTTCAAATAGTGATACTTTTCTTAAGTCCCAGCTAAAGGACCACCAATATGGGTGGTACTTTAGTAGAAATATGCGAACCTGGGTATGATTGAATTGCTCCAGCTTTGTCTGTTCTAGAGGATGGCCTATGTCTTAATGACTTTCTTCACCACTGGGACAAAATACCTGACACCCACAATTTAAAGCAGGAGGGGTTTATTTTGGCTCACATTTCAGTCCAGTCAGCAGGCTCCAAGACAGGATGCCGTGGTGGGGGACATAGCAGAGGAAAAGCTGCTCACCTCATTCCTGCCAGGAAGCAGAGTCCAGGGAGGAGGTGGGATGGGCACTATAACCTTCTAGCTCACGCCCACAGCGACCTGCCTTTTCTGAAGTCCCCAACTCCAGATAGCAGGTCAGCTCTAACACTCCTATAATCCAACTGTTCTGGCTATGATCACGTGGGGGGATACTTAGATATAAACCATAACAGGGTAGACATTGTTATAGAAATCATACTCCAAAATAAGATCCTGGTACAGTGGACCCTCCAGTTACAACCAGCCTGACATATGAACAGCTTGGATCATGACCAGAGTTTTAGTTTTAACTTACAAACAAGGTCTTGAGTTATGACCTGAATACTGGTTCTTTGTACTTCCAGATGGGCTCAGATACAGATTTAATCTTCTAAGCATTCTGGAAGGAACATTACAACATCCTTTCCTGTGTGCGATTAATTGAGAAATCCTGGGCCGATGTCGCTCTAAGGACACTGAGATCTGCCTGTATATAGGAGAGAGACTTTGAAGGCTGTGTAGAGGAGCCTGAGCCTTCAATTGACCAACTTGAGTTGCAACCAGCCCTCTCGAACAAATTGAGTTCGTAAGTCAATGGTGCACTGTATACTGACTTTGTTACCAAACTCTTGTGTTTTATGGCCTTAGAAACAAACAAGGAAGAAACAAACAACATATTCTACTCTCAACCATTTTTCCAGTAGTTGATTGTACAGGATAAATGAGCTCTGGAAGAATGAGGTGCTATAGTGCATGCTGTCCCGGAAGGGAACCCAGAACATTTCCTGTCCACCATATTTGAATCTGAAAGGTCTGTATGCTTCATGTGTTCTTTCCACTGTGGACAGGTGCAGATTGATTTAAAGGATTAAGAGAAAGATTGATTTGACCCTTGTCACACCCTACAAAGAGGGCAGAAATAGAAGCCCTGACCACAAACATGGACCAGCTTTTATGGTTTGAAAGTGTACAGTTAATCCAGACTATTATTACTTTGAGCCTTAACCACCAGTAGTAAAATGCCATTGCCAAGGGAGTTTTCAGATCTTATAGCTCAATCTGTAAGTGTAAAAAGAATGTAGTTGCAAATGAACACAACCCATTACCCATTTATTGAGCCTTATGATATATATTGTTCTGCATTTGTGAACAATGGTATGGAGGTGGGGTTGGGGATTAAAATATGTGTGAAGGTATCTTGGTCCTAAGAATTTCAGAATAAACATTGGTTCTAGAAATAATGGGTGCCTTAGTATATTGAGGCTGTACAGAAATATCATAAACTGGGAGGTTTATAAACAATAGAAACACATTGCTTACAGCTCTAGAGGATGAGATATTCAAGATCCAGGTGCCAGCAGATTTGGCATCTGGTAAAGGCCTCCTTTCTGGTCTATAGACAGTGCCTTTTAGCTGTTTCCTCATATGGTGGAGGGGGAACACAGCTCTCTGGAGTTGCTTTTTATAAGGGCACTGGTCCTATCCATGAGGGCTCTGCCCTCAAGACCCAGTCATTTCTCAATGGCTCCATCTACTGCCTTCATCACACTGGTGACCAGAGTTTCAAGATCTGAATTTAGGGGACACACACATTTAGTCCATAGCAATGATTTAGTAGTGAATTAGACCCTTTCTTTGTGTTGAAAGTTTGGGATCAAAGTATTACTCACTTTCTAAGAAGAAAATATCTACGTATTTAAAATATCAACATGTATAGGGAAGCCAGAAATCTGTGAGTTCATCCCCCACTTTTCTATTTTCTACATGTGGGTGAAGTCACTGTCCCTGATTTGGGGGAATGTTTATAATTTTACTGGCCAAAAAACAAAACAAACAAACAATACCACCACCACCAAATATATATATAGTTGTAGTCTAAATTCTACCCACAGGCCTCTAGTGTGTAATCTCTGATGTGACCATCCTTTCTTTTCAATGGGTAGTTGGAAAGTAAATCCATAGTACTGAGGTTCTGAGGAGGGATTCTCAGGCTTCATTGTGCATATGAATCATCTGGGGAATGCATTTTAAAATATACTCATCTTCCCCAGACCAATTAGTTCAGAATCTCTGGAAGTAGGGCTGGGGAATGAGTATCTTTCAGAAGCTTCCCTGATGCATCTACTGAGCAGCGAGGATGGATGAGCCTGGTCTTCAGGCTGTCCTGATGCTGCTCTCTAAATCCGCACAAGTAGAGGCCACTCTGAGAAATGAACGAATTTGAAGGCCCCCAGTAGCCTTTGGATGAAGCTCAGCTTTAAGAATAAGATTCCAGAGGTGTTCCTTGTGGATCTTGCAGTTCCTATGAACCTGACCTATTTCTCTAGACCTGGCTGGTACCAATTTTAGATTTAGACTTGAAAACTCTATATATACATTTCTTTCCCTACAACCTTTCCCCCTCTTCTCCCTACTGCCCCCCCCCAACAATTCTATCTACTCTCCGACCAAAATGAGAATTAGACCTTGACTTTCGCAAGGCAAGAACCCAGCCTACTCACGACTCCAAAGGATATGGTTTTAAATGAGTGTGGCTGAATAGGGCAAACAGAGAGAATTGAGCTAGGGAGGAAGGACATATAAGGAAAGAGCAGAAGGACAAGAAACTTGGCTAAGTGGCAGCTGAGGGTCTAGCTCAACCACAGTTTTAACTCAGGCTATAAAAGTCCCAGCTTGGTTACATCCAAACAAGGCCACATTGCACTGAGTATTAGCATCTAGCTATTAATGTCACTTAATCAAAATAAAATCTGTTATCAGTTTAAGACTTAAAATGAGTTGCTTCTTAAAATGTAGTACATCCCGAGTCCTTTTTGGTGGACTACACAGAACTTAGAAGGACTCTGTAATAGGAAAGGTCCTCTCAGTGCCTTGAAATTGAATTTAAGACAGAAAGAAATGGTAACCCAACTTCCACTTTTTAGATGTGAGGAAACTGAGTTCCATGGAGGTGAAGTGGCTTGTTTGAGATCATGTAACTAGCTTTTGCCAAAGCTGGCGGTGACATAAAGATCTATAGCTGATACTCTGTGGGTGTTATGAAAGGATTAAAAGCTGATATTCCTGCCCCAAGTCATCATTAAAAATCAATGTAAGATACAGATATCGCTCGGTGGTAGAACACTTGTGCAGCGCATGCAGGAAGCCTTGGGTTCCCCTCCCAGAACCAAAGAGAGGAAGGAAGGAAGGAAGGAAGTTAAGGACGGAAGGTGGCGGGGGGAAGGTTAGTTAAAGGTATTTTAATTCCTTCTTTGTGTTTCTGGAAGCTTATTCCTAACATTAGTGGAGGAGTTTGACTTCCGCTGGTAGCATCTCTCTGGGTTGCCCTCTTCAGCTTAGATGCAACATTGACCCTCAGGATGGGCTGTGGTTTGGTTTGCCTGTTTATTTCCCTGTAGATTCTTTCTGGTTCATGTGAAATGGAAAACCCACAGACATCAGACATGACCTCAGCCTCAGCAGAAGAGTCTCTGCTTCCTGCTCCTCTTCCTGGTCTCTGCTTGCACCATCCCAGCATCCCACCTCTTTGGTACTCCACAGTCTCTCTCTGTTCCCTCTTCTTTGGGTCAGTCCCTCACTTTCTCAGACTCATGTTTTTCAGAACCAGCTTTGTACTTCCTGAGAACAAAAACTTGTCTTTATCATTCTATACTTTCTAGTATCTGGTATTGTTCATGTTATATGATCAGTAAGTCACAGAATAAATGAATGAATGACAGACATAAGGACAAAAATGAAAAAAGCTGTTTCACCATCTTTGTTTATGGGATGGCTTTTTCTTACAGGGAACCAGACATTTTGTCTAATTGTGTCTGTAAAAGCATGAAACTTTTCAAAACTCAAGGTTTCTTCTTGCTGCTTATCCCACAAGCAAGGACTTGAACAAACTAAGATTAGCACTGATTTTGGAAATATGTTTACTTAATACTTTTTAGTGACTTTATTCAGATAGCTTCTAGATTGCTGGCAGTAGAACTGACATAGAATCTATCCTAATGAAAACAGTTGAAAAAAAGTCCAAAATGCCCCCCCCCCAAACCCCTGGTTGGCTTCAGAGCCCTAAAGCTGTTGTCTCCCTGCTTGGCTACAGAGCCTTAAAGCTGTTGGCATTAGTCACTATTATTCTTTAAATTTCTAAAAGCAGTAATAACTCAGTAGTCAGATATTGAATGCTTGTGACTCATTACGGCATTTTACACAGGCTATTTCTTGTCTATGGGCATCAAACACGGACAGGGTGACTCAGTAGCATGGGACTGTTTATCTGAGAGGCAGCTAAACTTATCTGAGGCTTCCTCCACCAGGGATCTCCAACATGGTCTCTTCTTGGCGGCACCTTCTGCTGGCAGATGTGGAATCTGCAAAACTTTGGTAGTCTTACAAAAAAGATTTTGGCCTTCTCTTTTCAGTTATTATTCATGGATTTTATTTTGGCAGATTTGTACACACACATAACATATCTTGATGATTGTCACCACCCCATTAGACTTTGGTCATTTTTAAACAACCTCAGAGCATCTGCATGGCTGTTGGAGCCAACAGGTCCCCAGCCAGGAGATACCACCCAGCCCATCCCTCAAGGGGAATCCCAGCACCAAACACTTATAACTCATTAAATAACAACTTGATTTTTTTAAAAAGTTTCATTCGGAGTAAACATTTTTCCATTTTCCTGAGAAGACTGTTTATAGTTGTTTAGTTTCTGTAATACCAAATTGACATCTTTGGCATCTCAGTATAATCTTATGAAAAGTTTTCCTTTCCAATTGGACTACCAGAAAATTAGTCCGTAAGCAATTTACTTGTCTCTTCTGTACTAATTTTACCACTAAAAATGCTTGATCTTACTTCCTAAAGTGACCTTAAGTACTAGATGTGTGCAGACATATATATTCACAGGCAAATTCACATGTACCTTAGTCTGTTTTTGTTGCCATAACAAGATACTTGATGCTGGGTATCATACAAAGAAAAGAGATGCTGGTTGCTGGAAACACTAAATAGCATTGCAATGTGTCTGGCAACGGCCCCTGGCTGCATCACAGAATAATGGATAGCAATACATAAGACTCAGGAGAATGGGGAGAAACAAGGTTCCCTCTTTTTTAATCTCATGGGAAATAATCCACTCCAGTTGACCAAACCATTCCTGGTGACCGGCATTAATCTCCCCTAAGGTGTTCCTCCATAATGTAATCACCTCCCAGTAGGCCCCACTTCTTAAAGATCCACCTCTCAGTACTGTTACCATGGAGACCAAACTTCAAGCACAGGAACCTTTGAGGCATACACCATAACCAGGCCATAGCACATGGCAACTTGTGGAAATCCTTATCTGCTAACAAATTTAAAAAAGAATCAAAATTCTTTTATCTAAACCCCAAGTAGTTCAATGACAGATTTTGCACTTTTAATATTGAGAAATTTACCTCTTCTGAAATTTTCTATTCATGAAATAGAAAAATCAACATCTGGCATAGTTGTAAAGATTACATAAGATGATCCATAGAAATGCATTCGGCACCATTTCTGGCACATCGCGCTTTAAAACAGTTGGTTTCTCTTTCAACTCCTATTCATTTGATTTTTCTTAAGTTTAGACTTGTACCTTTGGAATAATGGGAAAAGGTATCAGAGAAGTCGAGTGGTCAGGGCATTTTCCCAGTCATCTATACTCACCACCTCATTGTACAGATGAGGACCATAAGCCCAGGGTCACAAACTGAGCCAAACGCAAACTCTAATTCAGGTTTCTGGACACCAAGTTTGGGGCCCTGGACATTATGCTGTTACAAAGGCATTTTGTTAAATTCTCATTAATGATTTACCAGAAATGTGAGATGATGTGGGATATTGTTCACATGCTAGATTATGGGTTTACAGCTAGGAGAGGACAAGGGAGTTGGCCAACATAAAACTAAATCCTAAGGGGAGAGACCCAAATGGGGCAGAGAATAGTATGAGAAGAAAGTTACTTATAAATATAACTGATGGGAAGGTAGGACTAGTAGAAGAAAGGAACATGGTGTAAAAATTTCAAAGATTTTTAATAAAGTCAACTTTCAAAAGATTGATTTGCTTGTAGGGGGAGTAAAAATTCCAGAATGTATGAGGACAAGCCCTTGGCTCATTTGTTTTCTCATCTTTGTTGTCTGAGATGTTGTGAGATGGAGCTTTTTGATTTTTAGAATAAACATACATACCATCAAAATACTATAGTTTAAGTCTTGGGAAATGAATGTTAAACTTCATTCCTTCCTCTCCATACAAAAATTCTAAATTATAGGTAGTATTCATTTCAAAAAATGTCAAATCACTATCCCCATAATTGCTTTTTCTTCTTCTTCTTTTCTAAAAATTGACTTGTCAGGATACAAAATCAACACACAAAAATCAGTAGCATTTCTGAACACCACTAATGAACCCACTGAAAAAGAAATCAGGGAAACAATTCCATTCAAAATTAAATACCTAGAAATCAACCTAACACTGGAGATGGAAGGCTTCTAAAATGAAAATTGCAGAACTCTGAATAAAGAAATTGAAGAGGATATTTGAAATTGGAAAGACATCTCTTGTTTTGGAATTGAAAGAACTAATATTGTAAAAATGGCAATATCACCAAAAGGTTTAAATTTAATGCAATCCCTATGAAAATACCAACAACATCCTTCACAGAACTAGAAAAAAAAATCTAAAATTCATATGAAATCAGGAAAGACCCAGAATATTTAAAGCAATCCTAAGTAAAAGGAGCAAAGCTGGAGCCATCATAATAACAAATTTCCAGTTGCACTACAAAGCTATAGTAACAATAACAAAAATAACGTGGTACTGGCATAAAAACAGACACATAGTTCCACCACCTGCCTCACAAGTGCAAGGTCCCGAGTTTGATCCCCAGTACCCCCCCCGCCAAAAAACCCAGACACATAGACCAACAGAACAGAAACAACCACATGTACTGGGAAAATTGGATATTCACTTACAGAAAATTGAAACTAGACCCTTATTGTCCACCTTGCACTAAAATCAAATAAAAATGGATCAAAGACCTAGATATAAAAACAGAAACTTTGAAACTGCTGGAAGAAGCCATAGGCTTCCTGAATAGAACTCCAATAGCACAAGAAATATTATCAAGAATCAACAAGTAGAAATACACCAAATTAAAGAATTTATATAAACACAACACAGGAAACAATCAACATAGTGAAGATACAACCTATAAAAGATCACCTTCCCATTTGCAAAAGATCTATCTCCCTCTTTTCTATTACCTATCTTTTATTTTGCTCTTTAACTTATTTATACTTTGGGGATGGGGGAGCAAAATGGGAAATAAAAAGAATTAAGATGTGTTATATACCTGCACCAACTCCCCACAATGAATGTAATTATTATGTACTGCAAACATGTACTAATAAAAAAGATAAATAAAAAGAATATCTTAACACTTCAATAATCAGTTTAAAAAACCTTCAGAATGGGAGAAAAATTTTGCTTGCTACTCCTCTGATAGAGAACTAATATCAAGTATATATAAAGAACTCAAATATTAACTCCCCCCAAATAAGTGACTCAATAAAAAGTGGGCAAATGAACTGAATAGATACGTCTCAAAAGAAGTACAAATGGCCAATAAGTATATGAAAAAATTCCACTAGAAAGATGCAAATGGAAACAACTTTGAGATACCATCTGAAGCCAGTCAGAATGGCTATCATCAAGAACACTGAAAACAGTGAATGCTGGCACAAATGCAAGGGTCAGGGAGAGGGGATCCTTCTACATTGATGGTGGGGATCTAAACTAATACAACCACTATGAAATCAGTATGGAGATTCCTCAGTAAACTGAAAACAGAAATACCATTTAACCCAGTTATACCTCTTTTGGGTATATTCTCCAAGAGTTAAAGACACCACACTAAGTGACACATGCATACCCATGTGTATGGTGGCACAATTCACAATTGCTAAGCTCTGGAAAAAGCTGGATGGCCATCAACGAATGAATAGATAAAGCAAACATGGTTCACATAAACATGGTTCACAGTGGGATATTATTTAGCCATAAAGAAGAATGAAATCATTTTATCTGCAGGGAAGTAGATCGAAATCAAGATCATCATGCTAAGTGAAAGAAGCAGAGACACAAAAAGACTGCATGTTTCTCTTCTATGACAAACTTAATATATAAATAAATGAATAAGATAAAACTAGAAGGTAGACTCTTGGAGACGGGGAAAGAGATCAGGAGGAAGAGGGAAGAAAGGGAAAAGGGAGTAACGGGATCAAAAATGATCAAGTTATGTTACTTGCATGTAACAATTCCCCAACATTACTATTCCACACTGTATTAAAAACATACACTAAAAAATAAGTACTTAGAGCAAGGCATATTGGCACATGCCTGTAATCTCCGCACTGGGGAGGCTGAGGCAGGACGATTACTGTGGGTTTGAGGCCAGCCAGTGAATTCAAGACCAGCCTGGACTACAAAGCAAGACCCTGTCTCAACAACACCGCAACTACCTAATCCTGGCTTTGTGTATGTGAAGTTTTTGATTTGTTTTCAGCTAAACCATACTTTTGTAATTGTAACTTTAAAAAAAAGTCCAGAAATGGCATTAAAGGCTTGTGGCCAGCAATTAATTTTGTAAAAATAAAATGCGAAAAATGTGAATTTTCTGTTTTAAAGAAAATTAATTTTGTGTCCGAAATAGGCAGAACATTATCTAGACTTGGAAAATCTGTTCATGGTCATTTCACTTGTCATGTTAACTGAGAAGAAACCTCCCTAAAAGGATGACTTTATGGAGATGTACACTTTACTAGCCAGGAAATATTTTCCAGCATTCCTTCTTTAGAAGTTTATCCCTGCTCTCTATACACAACCATAATCAGACTGTTTTATGATGGCTGGTACTGACTCAGGCTACAGAGACAAGTAATTGTTGGTAACCATGTCAACCTATTGTGAGACTCAAACTCTACTACACACACACACACACACACAAACACACACATGCACAAACACACGCAATGGGAGCCTTCATTTTGCAGGTTGTAAAACCCTGAATCATTTATTTAAAGGGGGAGAGATAATTTTGTAATTGTGGATACTAATGAAATTTTATGTGGTTGATGATTTCATCAGTTACTTTAGTGTTTGACAACCTTGTTAGACTGCTTTCTAGAAAGGATAGATTCAGAACAACTTTTCATCCTCTGAAAATTATCATAAGCTACTTTGGTGAACATAGTAATTTATATAATCATCCAGCTTCTCTATAATGATTATATTTGTATTTCTGTAAGAATTTTGGCATTAGTATGAGCAGTGAGGTTTGAACAGTTTCAGAGGGATTAAGTTCAGAGAAATTAATTCATTCCAGGCAATAATGTGGAAAATCACGTTTGAATTTTCAATTAGAAACTGAGTCCTACAATTTACTTTAGCCTATAGTATTCCTTCATATGAACCAGTGCAGGGATGTAGCAAAATCCAATAATGGTTCTTTTATGTCATAGGCAACACTAGCAGAACTAAGCTATACATCCCAGTTTCTTTCCTTTTATGAGAAAAATATCTTGTGCTCGGAACAATTTTCCTTCAGTGGTCTTCCATAAGACAGTGGTTCTCAAACATGCATGAGCATCAGAATTGCCCAGACGACAGTTCAAATGCAGATCGCTGCCTGCCCCTCTGGACTTTCTGATGCTGTGTGTCTGGAGGACCAGGAATGTGCATTGTTAACAAATAACAAGTTAGAGCTGGTTCCCGGGAACCACACTTGAAAGATCACTAAAAACTGTGTGTGTGTGTGTGTGTGTGTGTGTGTGTGTGTGTGTGTACACAGTGATTCCTGAATGCTAACATGGGGAGGGAGGAGAGGAAGAGACAGAGGGAGAGGGAGGGGGAGAGAAAGGGAGCAAGAGAGGGAGAGAGGGGGCGACAGGGAGAGAGGGAGAGAGAGGGGGCGCACAAGTGCAACAAAATATTAACAATTGGTGAATCAAGATAACAGGCATTTGAGTGTTCTTTTGTCTTGTTGCAACTTTTCTCTGAAATTATTTAGAAATAAAAGTTAAGGTTGTACCATGAAATTCACACAGTATTTGGAAAATAAAGCAGGGAGGGAGGGAGGGAGGAAGGCCTGTATACAGAGTCTCCTCAGGCACTGTCTTTAGTTTGAATCATGTGCAATACTTAACCATCTGCTTAATTCCATAGTGAGTGTGTGTGTCGGTGTGTGTGTTACTGGGGATGGAGTGGTAGAGTGCCACTGAGCTACATCCCCAACACTTTATTAATTCTCATTTTGAGACAAGGACTCTAGATTGTCTAGGGTGGCCTTGAATTTTCGATCCTTGTGCCTCAACATCCTGAGTAGCTAGGATTACAGGTGGGAGCCACAGTGCCCAGCCTAAACTCTTTTCTTGATTCATCATTATCAGAACATGGCTCACAGAGTCTGAGCACACTTGTGGGTTTCTGGAGTGAATTCATGATTAGGGATTACAACATGGGCTTTGGATGAAGACAGTCCTAGATGTGATTCCTAATGCTGCCACTCACCAGTTCTGTGAAACTGGGAGTCACTTCACCCAAGCCTGCTGCTTTATGCTCCAGAAGGTTCCCATTTACAATGTAAACAAAGTCACTGATATGCTCTCTAGTTATGCAAGGCTGTGGCCCTGATTTAACCTTTCTGGACCTCAGTTTCCATATCAGTAAAAAGGAGAGAACAATAAGAATGATTATGGAGATTAAATGACAATGTTTAAAAGGAGTTTTGGTCCATAGTAAATGCTCAAGAAATGCCAGCAGTGTTGAGGAAGATGACAGGGTCACTTTGGGAACTGTGAATTCTCCTAAGTGGGAAATGGTCTCCAAGGTCCCTTCTGGTTTCAATGCTGTGAAACTCCGGCTTTCCATTTAAGAAACAACCTGACTCTTCTTTTTCATTATCACTGTTACCATTACAACTATTTTTATGGTTTTTTTGCTTCCTTAAAAGACCTTGATGAAAAGTTATGACTAATGAATACTTTTAATTATTTAACTTCTGTCCATCATTTTTCCGCCATGAAAATAAGAATCATGTTTTCTTTGAAGTGGGTCACTTGTAGGACCATAATTTGGGGATATTGAGACCCAGAAACTTGATATGCTTCAGCACATTTCATTGCTTTCAAGACATAGAGCATTAGGGATTTCTAGGAAATAAATATTTATCTGGTTACCTACTTGGGAAATGAACAGGTTGTTGTTGGAAAAAGTTTTGCAAGGCAGCAAATCCAGTTGGCCAGATGAAAATAAGATCAGAGAATCAGGAAGGGAATAGGGGAAGGAAGTTCAGTGGAGGAGGCTCTGAGTGGGCAAGTGCAGACACACACGCTATTCTGCTGGCCCCCAAAGACCACCGACAGAGTAGTGGCCTGGGGAATGAGGGGTTTTCCAGTCCCAGTTATACCTGAGTGTCCCTCAGGGGTTAGCAAATCATAGCCTGAGGTCTTCTGCATCCTCCTCTATCACAGACAGGGGGCTGGATTATAACAAGGGCTTCTCAAACTGCTTTTAAATCGTGGAGTCCTCTGTTAAAATCTGTTTTATGAGGCTCTTCAGAGGAGAATTAAATAAATGCAGAGAGCTGTGGAAGTTGGGTCTGTGAGTCTAGAGGTTCACTACACTCACTTCTTACCACTGGCAGCTTCAGAGGGAAATCAGAGGAAGCCTGGGCTCCAAGGCACAACTGAAAAACCCTGAACTGCACGAAGCCTCCAGCTCAGACGCTTCACCCTCCAACTTTGATCTGTTTCCTCAGAGATGACCACACCTGACATTACATTCCATAAAGTTTTATTCTTCCAAATCCTTTCATGGGCTCTTTTATCTTCTGACAGTGCTGCATGGAAGCTTTTTTTTTTTTTTTTTTTTTTGCCTGGTACCAGGGATCGAACTCAGGTCTTTATGCTTTCGAGGCAGGAGGCGGAACCACTGAGCTAAATCCCCGGCCCTTGGAAGCCATGATTAAGCTAACTTTGTTCATGGGAAAATTTTTAGTATATTCGCCAAAGGCTTTTGAGGAAGACAAGGTCAGGGTCAGGTTTAAAAGCAGCAGGCTGTGCCTCTGGTACAGACCGAAATAAGAGATTACTTTTAACATTTGTTCAACTACAGTGCTGTAACTCACAGTTGTTTATTTGATTCAGTTTTTTTTTTTTTGAAGTTGTTTAATACTAACTTTCTACATAACTGTTTCCAGAGCCAGGAACTGTGTATGCTTAACAGCCATCAAAAATTTTACAGAATTGTATTCATTAGCTTCAGGGAAATAAATAAAGGAACGCTGGGAGGGAAAGCAGATGGTTACCAAAAAAATTCAGGCCTTGTAAATTCAAGGTACTTTCCTATGAGAAATTACAGATTATTATTTTCCTTGTACCTCTAGTCAGACAGGATAGGGACAAGAATTCTAGAGGGTTTCCATGGCAATTGCTGGGGAGGCTTGGCCCACTTGTAATGACGGGTAGGGCAGTATCTAGGTCAAAGGTGAAATTAAAGGGATTTATTATAACTTAGCAACACCCTCTGATTCTCAGTTATTCAAATAGCACCTGTTGGGTCTCATTTTCTAAATAGCCATCTCCTAGTTATCGGTGGTGGGGGAAGAGATGTCAAAGGCGACAAAGCACTGCCTTTCTCCGTAAGTTTTGAGTAAAATATGTATGAATAATAGAAGATCTCCAAAGGTGTTATTAATACAGGGTTTTTCCTTAAACAGCAGCTGTCCAATTAAGTGGAGGCAAGACAACAACTCTTATGAGCTGGGTTAATTACCAGCTTACTTGTACACCATGTAAGTGGAATTACAGCCCCGTGGCTAAGAGCATGGGTTCAGAGCCAGATATGTTCAAATCCCAGTTCTGACATTTATTCACAGTGTGACCCTGGAAAATTATCTGATTTTGCTGTTTCTCAGTTTCCTCATCTTTAAGAATAGGAAACGAAGGTATTTAGCTCACAGGGCTTTGAAAAGGATAACATGAGTTATTACATGGAAAGGATTTGGAACAATACATGTTAAGTACTAGCAAAAGGTATAAGCTCTCAATGCAGCTTTAAGTTCATTATTTTTGCTTTTTTGGTACCAAGGATCAAACTCAGGACCTTGCACTTGCAAGGCAGGCGCGGTGTCACTGAGCTAAATCCCCGGCCTGTTCACTAATTTTTAAATGGTGAAACTCATGAACTTGAGCTCGAGAAAGAATAGAGATTAAGATGCTACTGTTTTCTAGCTCTGTAATTCTCTCTCTGAGCTCATGTTTGCTCTCAGCAGCTCTCTGTTTTCTCATCTCCAAAAAAGAGTACTGTACCTACCTGTTGTTGATACCATGGAGATGAGATGAACCCCACATTCAAAACCTGGTTTGGATGTTGAGCCTCAGGATGCACTAGAAATCTTAAGGATGTGAACGGGTTTATAATTCACATGGTGAGGACTGGGGTGCGGAGTCAGGTGGTTTTCCAAGCTGGTCCAAGAGTGGTTGAAGGACGTGGAGAACGAGTTTTCTGGCTTCTGGGTTTCCTGGTGGTGGAGTGGGTGGGATGAAGTCCTCCACTTTCAGCTGGGGTTCAAACTTCCTGTCAGGGCTGAAGGAGAAAGCTCAGCTCTTTCCTCACCTGGCCCACACTCCAGGCAGGAAGGGGAGGGGCTGAAAGCTGGCAGGGGCAAAACATCAGAAATGGAATCAGATTATGGATTATGTCACTTTAGGAGGGTGCTGTGGGGAATAAACAAGATTACACACACTCAGCCTGTAACTCAGTCACTAGAAGGCAGAAAATGCTCAATAAATATCACCTTTTAAAATAAACTTTGTTTCTTTAAAAGAAAACCTTTAAAAATGTTCCTTAAAAATTTAGGAAGCAACACCTGCGTTTTCCTTGTTCTTCTTGTTTATACTTGATATTTTTTTTAAAACTTCAATATAATCCCCATGTGTGAAGAAACAATTACCGGTAATCCTCTAGCAATCCGCTTTAAAATGATTGTCATGTGGAACACTCTTTCCCATAGAAACAATGCTATAAATAGAGTTAATTCCCAGAGGGACCTTCACATTCCTCCTAAACTGTAAGATAACTAAAATAGTCCTCCATGGAGCAGGGAGTGTTGAATCCTACGCCACCACCTGGGCCTCCCAGCACCCCAGGCCCCTAGTCAAGGTAATCATGGGTAAGCCTGAACCCTCAGATGTGTGGGGACTTAGTAAGGAGGAATGAGTGGCTACAAACTGAGTCTAGTGCAGCGTGGCTGGGCATGCCCACCTGGCGTGATGACTGTGCTTCCCAACCACCCCTAAATCAGACCCTCCTGGACTGTTAGGATTCACAGCTGTCCCACATCCCTGTGAGTGCTGCACACTGTGGGGGCCCAGAGAATGATCCTGCCAAATGTGGCATTTTGTAGCATACCAAGCAATTTTATCTAAAGCAAAAGAAAAGGCCTGAGAAGCATTCTTTCTCCTCTTACCCTAAGGCAGGGTAAAGGCCCTCTAGAATTTCCCATATCTTCATTAAGACTGACTTTGAAGGGAACACACTTCCCTTCCTTCCCTACCTGAACCCCCATTTTCTATCTCAGAAAAGGCAGAGGATGGACTGTTCTCACAAAACAGTGTCTGTCCCTTGAGCTCATTCACATTCCAAACAGAATGTCTCTTGGACCATTCCTTCTGCTAATCACTTACAAGCTCTCCAAATTGTTGCAGTCCCCCATTTTCCTCATTCTTTATAGAAAAGGGGGTACACAGGTTTCTAAATCATGTTAATTAAGTAGATAATAATACTCCTGGGACCCCCAACCCTGCTGGGCTGCAGTTTTCCCCTTTTGCATGTTAATGGATTTGCATGCCTTTTCTCCTATTTACCTGTTTTTCATTTTTTTCTGGCAAATCTGGAGAGGGCACAGGGGATATTGCCCTGAGGAGAGGATGTTCCCTTTCTCTGCCATTCTAGGAAAAGTTCCATTCAGGGGAGGAATGAGCACTCTGGCGGTGGCCTTAGCCTTGCCACGAGAGGCAGTTACCCTTGTTTCTTTCTGGAGCCAGATTCTGAGGCGTGGGGAGGCCTGGAGTAAGTGGTTGGGCAGAACTGTGTCTGGGCACTTGGACAAGGCTAGTCCAGCCCATGAACCAGCTCAGGAATCCACCCTAACATGGGTGTGAACACACACCAGTGAGGAGTTACTCTGTGTGTCATCTCTCTGGTCTATCTGTCCTCCTGTCCTGCAGGGCCGGGTCTTCCGAGCTGTGGGGGATTATGGAGGTGACTACATGCAAAACACATCTGCAGCAGTGTAACTGAAGGGTGGAAGATGAGGCTTTAGAAGATAAGAACAGCCATCTAAGGCCAGTGGAAGGGGCAAAGGACAGCTGGTACAGACTTGCCGAAGCAGAATGATAGCAAAATGACATCCTCACAGAGCATGTCTTGTGTGTCACCAACTGTTCTAAGCACTTCATGAACACAGTCAAACCTTCTAATCATACCACACTGCACTATTATGATCCTATTTTATAGATGCATGACATTACTTTGTATAAAGGGATTACCTAAATTCATAGAACAGTTCATTATTAACGTTCCTTGAGAACATGCCAGTAAAGGTTTCAGATAAAGACATTTGCTGCTCCTTTTAAAACCATATTCTTTACTTTTTACCTGTATAAGCACACCAAAAAACCCTCATATTATTGCATTAGACATTGCATTCAATCTTTCACTAACCAAAGAGAACCAGTGAGGTGACTTGGCTACCTGTTAGTCACCAAGTTGAGACGCCACACACCATGTTCTGATCTTACCTCCTCTAAGGTTTGCATACCCTAAGGTGACGGTCGGAAGAAGGACAGCTCTTGGAAGTGTGAGGGTTGGGATAAACATAGAACTGTCCTCCTTATCCAGAGGTCTGTGTAAGATAACAATGACAATGCCTGGATGGGTTAAGCAATTATTGGTTGCCATTATTAAATCATTAAATAGCTATTATTAATATTCTCCTTGGGAAAAGTTACTATCTACTGCATGGTTGTGGGAACTTTGTTCCATTTCCTACAAAATCACAAGTGTCTCTTAGTCTAGGGACTTCATAAATTCTTATTAAATCTGAATTAACATAATTTTAAGCCAACCTAATATACTCATGGACTGGACAATTTGTGGACATCTTGACCTTGTTTCTTTTTCTTGATCAGCTTAAGTTCAATTCTTCACAAGTTCCAATCCCTTATTGGCTCCAGTTGCTATCCCATTTCCTTCCTTTTGGACTTTTGTTATTGTTTTGGGCTGGGAGCTGAACCCAGGGTCTCATGCATACTAAGTACATGCTTTACCACTGAGCTGCACCCTGAGCCCTAGACTTTCAAACCTCTTAGGCTTGACCAAAGTGTTCTATAAGGAGTGTCAGCCTCTGGTTCTTTCTTGCCCGGTTCTGCAAAGATGGAAAACTTACCCCACCTGTCACCTTGCAAACAAACTCTATCATCAGCCTCACTGGTTTCTGCAAATATTAGACAGCTCTGTCACAGGTGGTATCCTGGGCTCTGGTGACATACAGTGAAGAAGCTCCCTTGATGTTGTGGGACTAGGGTGGCATTCTGAGCTGTTTCCTTCATTTACTGAGACCCTAGAGGTGGGAAGAAACAGAGCTAACTTCATCCAATGCACAGGCTACAGAGCCTTGAGGAGTTAGAGCCTTGGATGCACCAGAAAGTGCCCAGACCTGGCTTCTCTACCATCGCCTCTCCCAAGCAAGGCACCCCTCTTTTGCTGCTCACCTTCCAGCTGTGCCTTCCTGGTCCTATCGTGTGAGTTTTCTAGGGTACATATCATGGTCCACAATCAAATTAACCTTTTTCTTTCAGATGGAATTCTCTTTTTCATCATATCTCACAACTTGAGTTGCTAAAAGAAGAATTGCAATGTCTTTATTCTTTGGTTTCTCTGTGAGTCAAGTCCTGGGCTCCCAAAAATCATGGTCCCCCTAAAGAATGTGGAATGGGCTGGGTAAAATTGTCCTCCATTGGCTTAGCAGCCTATTGTATTTCTCTTCATCAGGATGCAAAGGGAAGAAGAAAAAAGCAGCTGATCATCATTCTACACTGACTTGTGTTTGTAGTCACTGTATGGCAGAATAATTTTTAACAGATGGTACGAATAATATGGCAATTGTTTTACCCTAAACTGATGGTTCCATTACAGGGTTAGCTGGAAGGCTTGTTCAGGCTTCCCTAAAGATGCAGATGCTGTTAGAAGATTATGCCATCCTAAGTCTACTACTTCCAGTAATTCTCTGTCATAAAAAAAATACTAACCTGTCTTTGTAGATGTTTTTGTTGTTCCCTTCTGGAATTTTTATACCTTGTTAAATATTAAGTATATAGTCCTTTACTTTCTATTCTACAGTCTTAAATTTATTCATTCTCCCTCTCTCTCTCTCTCTCTCTCTCTCTCTGTGTGTGTGTGTGTGTGTGTGTGTGTGTACCACAACTGAGTTACATCCCCAGCCTTCAACTGATGTTCTGACAGTCCAAGGAAGTTGCATTTCAGTCTCTGATGTCCAGTGCCCCTTGTACTAGGCTTTTCCCTCTGACGCTAAACAGTGAGTTCTTGAAAGGTCATTCCTGTTGCAACTCTGTGGCGACCCTGCAGCGTACCCCACAAGCTCTTTCACAGCTCTACTTGGACACACTGATCCCACTTTGTATTCTAGGCGTTGAGTATTTCAGAAGATGCCATCAAAGTTTTGTTCCATCACACTAATGCCTATGTGAGTAAAATGCATGATGTGTGATAGTCCCAGACTTTAAAACATCAAGCATTTTACTTGGTAAATGATTACTGAAACCGTCTCCACAATGTGACTACTCTTCTCCATTTCCTGCAGGCGTCTGTCAGAAAGGCTGTCAGGGGAAATATGCTCAAGGGTCATTTTTCCCAGCAGCTCCAGAGGCTGAGACAGGAGGATCACAAATTTGAGTCCAGCCTGGGCCACTTAGTAAGACCCGGTCTCAATGAATAAAAAAAGACTAGAGATGTAGCTCAGTGTAAATTCCTTGGGTTCAATCTCCAGTACTGAAAAAAAAAACTTCAAAAACTACATTATTTGTAAAGAAAATGAACACAATTTGAATATTTAAAAATTTATAAAGAAAACTAAGACCATTTGAACATTTAAAAGTCTGTTAATGACCATAAATCACAGTAAAAATTTCCCCAAACTCAGCAATTTTTATAGTTTTACAGAACTGTATGAAGATAAGTACAGGTTTTACCAACAAACTTATGTTTAAAAGTTAGCTGCCCTTGGTTGTCTTGCTTTCTCAGCCTGCCCTTCCTTAGGTGGCACACAAAAACTAAGGGGAAAGTTTTTCTAAACCTCATGAATTTTGTACCAAGAATGTCTAGAACTCATGTAGCACTTACTAGGTCCAGCTACTGCTTTATACCCTTGACAGAGGTTGGCACATTTAAGCCCCACAGCAACCTTGTGAGGCAGGCACTGTTCTTATACCTGAGGAAACTGAGGCACAGAGATGTTTTGACGTGTTATGCAAGATCATACCTTGGCACAGCCACGGATCACCTTGGTGATTAGGTACTTATTTTCTTTTTGAACTTGACTCGGCTTTTTTTTTAAATGTAAGTTTATTTTAAAAGAAAAGTTCATGTCTCCACTGTAAATGGAAAATCAGTATCACTTGCCATAAATGGGAAGTAACTATGAAAATGGATCCAACAGATGCAAAACAATGTTATTAAATCCTAGTTTGATTTTCTTGCCTGCCAAAGTCTGAGATTTACTCTCTATTAAGAGGAAGAGGGGTGGGGGTGGGTATGCAATGGAGAAAAGCAAGCATTATATAGGCATTGAAGATATAGTAAAACCAAAATATGACAGCACAAAGTAAAGAAAAAAGATAAAATAAGCACATATATTAATGCCAGAGTGAGACTTTCTTAACATAATCATAATGAATGAAAGGTTTTTAAACAATAACTTTATTATGCGCTCTGGTCCCTGTATCTGGTTTTCTCCTTGCCCTGAGGCTCAGTTTTCTGAACAAACTTGAAGGTTTAGCCATAACATTCATGGGGCCTGGCACATAACAGGCAGTATGATGAGTGGTCACTTCCTGGGGGCAGGGAAAAGGTATGCTAAATGCCTTAGCCCTGTGCCCCCTCTCTGGGGTCTTCTGTATCCTTCTTCTGTTCTAGATAATCAACAGAGCAGGGGCAGGCACTGAAGGAGGGCTAACAATTCACATTCAGCAGTGATAAAAGAGACAAGATGGTGTTTGGATGGCTGTGATGGGAAGAATCTGTTCATCTGCTAGGGGCCTCTGTGGGGCATAACAACAGACTAGAAACTTCAAATTTGACTGTCTTAAAACAGTAGGAAAATAAGGGGGATCCTCAAATCAAGTCCCCATGAGGCTACGAGCCTAGGGCCTGCAGGGCCTGCAACTTTACAATGGGCCATGAGGACAAAGAGGCAGTGGCGCTCAGGCCCTTGGTGCCTTCCCTCTAGGCTGGGCTCCTACAGCAGACCTGGATCCTCCCTTTAACACCCTGCTCCTGCCCCAGCCCCTTATAGACTCCGAAAGGTGGCTGGCATTGGAGACAATTACCCGTATCTCCATGGTCTGGGCTGCAGACCAATTTACAAAATGATAATTGGCTTCAGTTCTATCTATAATTTGCTAAAATGTTTGTAACTTTCCTTAGAAAAACAGAAAAATGTGACTTTCTTGCCAAGCTCTGATTACATCAATACTCTCAAAAAACAAATCCATGCACAGAGAAAATAGCTCCACTTGGGACTTTGGTATGTCTCAAGGGAATTTTTTGTTCATGAGACAGCGCCTGCTGAGCTGCAGGCTGTGGAAAAATGACCTGGCCTTTACAGCCCAGCTTCCCTAGGAAGATAATGAGGGCAAAAATAAAATAGGAGCTTGAGTGATGGATGAAAAACCCCTCGCTGAGCACTGCAACTAAGGGCCAGAGTGTCAGGAATGTGAAGCCTGGAAATTCTCTCAGCAAGAGGCTGGGTGTGGGGCTGTGGTCTGGTGAGGGGACAGGAGGGATCACTGAGTCCCAGCAAGAACAACTACCCAGAATTCGTGGTCACAGCCACTGAAGTCCCATACTCATTCGTGGAACTCTTTTCAAAAAAAGCTTCAGCTATTTTTAGGGGAAAGTTTTTCCTAGGGAGGAGCAAACAAATGCCCACAAGGGCCCAGCTGGGTGGGCCTGAGGGTGAGAGACCAGGCAGGTGGGGCTGCAGGGGACTGAGGGCAGCACATGTGCAGCTCCTGCCAATCGTCTCTTGCAGGAACATGGACACAGATCTGCCAGATGTCTCAGTAGGAAGCACTTACTTTCTGCTTAGCGATGCAGGCCTTCCTCTTAGACTCTGCCAAGGTAGGGCACTAGAGGGAGAACAGATGACAGAGGTTGCAGGGAAGGGACTGGCTCCTTCCTGTTTGCATCACCCCAGCAATTACTTTGGCAGCAATAGCTGCCTTCAGTTTCGTGCTTTCCTTTATACTCCCAGAGCCAGCCTTAATGTGTGCCTCAAAAGTACCAGCAGCTATGAGGCTGCCCCTAAAACCCCAGAGCTGAGTTGCAGCTCCATGATTCCAGTAGGAACTTCACTCCACCAAGGGCGGCTACCTTCCCAAGAACAACCGTCACAAGGAACAGGGGTGGCCAGTGGGTGGGTGGTGCCTGGAGACAAAGGCCTGGCTTCTCACTTCTAGGTGGGAACTATCTGCTGGTCCATCAACTCCTGAGGACCCTGCAATATTGGCAAAAACCTCTGGCTTGCAGCCCCTTTGTGAGTGAGCTTCCCCTCTTGCCCACCTCCTATTGGTGCAGCTCCATAGAACCTTCTGCAGTAAACCTGCAGCCTGCAGTTCTTCCACTCTGAGTGTGTCCTGGAGCCCAAACCAAGCCACGCTGCTCTAGTTTGAAGAACAGAGTTCTCATACATGAAGCAAGTAAATAAATAGAAACATTGTTAAATGTGCCAAAAATTATTCAAGGAGAAAGTGGGAAGAAAGAAGTGAAGGTCAAAGAGTAAAGGCAAAGTAAAGAGAGAGGGAGAGTAATTGAGAGTCTACGTGAAATATCAAATGGAGATAAAAGAGTGTCCCAAAGCAAGGTGGCCACTAAGAGCATAATCACTTCCCAGGAGCTTTTCCATGAATGTCAGCACATACCTTTCCCCAGCACGAAGAAGCCACAGCAGCCATCTCAGCCTTCGTGGTCTATCAAAAGCAGGCTGATCGGAGGAACACTGCCAGGGACTTGATTTGAAAGGAACTTGAACTTGCTCCACCAGCAGAGGCCTCTATAGCCTCATGGGGGGATGCACACTTGTTTTGCTTCTGCATCTACATCTGCCCCTGGCAGGTGGCATGGGATAGCAGCAAAATGGCCTGTATTCCCACTCTGTTGAACAGTGCTGGAGTGACAGTTGATGGGATGCTCCTAAAGTCCCAGGTCCTGGGGAGAATGCCAACTTCATCTTTTCTGATACCTGCTTAGCCTCGCTAGAAAAGAGGACAGGCTGCAGCCGGAAGGACTCTGCACTTTCATTGTCTACTGCCTTGGCTGGAGTAGAAAAGAGAGGTGCTAGGTAAGGTTTGGCCTTTGTACTTTTTATAGGATACAGTACATGAACCTTAGCGGCCTGTCCTAAGATAACTGTGGGGAACATGCAGTTGCCCTTTTTATTAAAGTATAACACATCCATTTCCTGCTACCTTCCTCTGCTGCTCACCCGTGTCTGTCTCATCAGCAAGTTGGTCAGTACAAGTCAGAATCACGTCATAAGGGTAAGGGGTGGGAGACAGGGGTCAACCACATTGTAATCTTTAACTATATTACGTAAAAGCAACTGAAGAAAACTCATTTTAATATTCAACTTCAAAGAGAGGCCAATGCCAAGGGCATTATTGTAGTAACCCCTGGGGACATACTGGGGAATAATATGTTGAAGGGCATAAAAAGTGAAAAAAGCAAGATCTCTATTATCAAAAGCCAGTGTCTCTGCTGGCCCCTATCTGGTTTTAGGCCTGGTACTGGGCCAGGAGCAGAAGAGACAGAGAAACAACAAATGATAGAAGTGTGGGAGAGATCACATTATTTCACATGTCACTAAGTCACATCCATGTATGTGTATTCTGATTAATAGGGAAACAGAGAAGTCAGAGAGTCAGCCACTAGAGTGGTTTGGTTTGCTGGAAGCTTACTGTCAGATGAATAGCAAAAATCAGACTCCTAGTGAAGACACATGCTGCCATTACACGCATGAACTTCAGCTGAAGTTGGTAGTACTTATTTGAATGGTTAAACAGATCTAAATGTCTTGGCATATTTCAAATAACAATGCTCACCCCCAGGCAATCAGGTATACTTTAAAAAATACAAAATTATAATGATACAATTATTGGTCATCATAACTCTTTGAAGAAAAATCTGGGACACAGCTCCCTTCATTTATCTGTTCAATGGTTGTGCCCCTGCAGAGTTCTACACTCTGTGACTGGCACTGTGAATGTCAAGGTGAAGAGGAGCAAGAGGCGCAATTCTTACTTTTATGTGGCTGGTAGTCTCACTGGGAGTAGAAACCCCTTAAGGCAAATATATATTGATAACTGTGTTGTGTATTAAGCTAGAAGAATCTAATCTTATTTAAGAGCCAAGAAAGGGCTCCCTAAGAAGCCAACAGCCTCCTGAGACTTCAACAAATAAGAGAGAGTTTGTATACAGAAAGATGAAGAGAGTTCCTGGAAAGCAAGACATCTCTAAAAGCCCAAACAAGCAAGAATACAACATATATGAAATAGCGTGAGCAGCCTCAGACGGAAAGTAGTGAATGGCAGGGAGGCAAGGTAGTCAAGGACCATTCCAGAAGGCCCTCTGTGACAGATTAGTTGTTTGTTTGTTTGGTTGCTTGGTTGGTTTTTTGAGATGGATCTTGCTATGTAGTCCATGCCAGCTTTGAACTTGTTATGTAGCTCAGGTTAGCCTCAAACTTGCAAACCCTCTGCCTCAAACTCCCAAAGTACTGGGATTATAGGTATGTGCTGCCATGCCAGGCCCATGAGGAGTTGCTGGTATGTAATTTGATCCTTAGATTTAAGTAAGAAAGATAGATAATGTGAAATAGGAAGAAAAGGGGCAAAGGGGAAGGAGAAGTGCGAGGGGTAGGGGAAAGGAAAGAAGGGAATGGAATTAATATGAGAAAATGCAAAAATGGAAACAAAGTCTTTGTAAAGAGGGAGGGATGGAGGGGTTGAAGGGATGGCAGGAGAATGGGGAAAAAATAAGAACCAAGGGAGATTATGGAAAGATGCAAATTTCCAGTGATGAATGTCATTATATTGTATACCTAAAATGTACCAATAAAATTAATTTTTAAAAAAGATTTAAGAAAGTGACAGTGGCTAAGAAGACCCTCCCACTGCAGAGAGAAGACAGGATTGGAAAGGTGTATGAGATGATACAGAAAGGTGAGTTAGATGGTGACTGCCCTTTTCCAGAAGCAAGATGACAAGGGTTTGGGTCAGGATGGTAACATGCAATGGAGAAGAGTGAAAAGTATTTCAAAAATAACTTTTGGGATGGTAAGTAAAGGAAAAACATTTGGAAACAGAATATTGGGTAGTGAAGAAGGGAGAAGAGCCAAGAATGACTCCCAGGTTTTCATCTTACCCAATGATAGTGTATTTCCCTAAAGCAAAAAATACGGAGGTAAAGCAGGTTTGGAATGGCCAGTGGAGTGAGGTTGGAGAAACTGAAATGGCAAGTCTAGCTTTAGTTTTTAATTACTATCAGTCTTCTGTGTGCATATGTTGAGTAGCCAGTCAAAGATTTGGGCTTGGAACTTATAGATGGGTATAAATACAGACAATATAGATATAGGTAATATGCAGGTGGAGACAAAAGTAGAGCAGAAATAGAGATTTAAGAGTCAGAAATAAATGAGATTATATAGATTTGTGACTCTCAAATGTTTTTTTGCAGTGCTGTGTATTGAACTTGAAGTCTTGCACATACTAGACAAATGCTCTACCACTGAGCAACACACTCTGTCCTCTCAAATATTTTTGATGAGATCTGTGATCTACCACATGCAAGGTGTTTTCCAATACACACTCTCACACACACACACACACACACAGACACACACACACACAGACACACACCTCTAAAACAAAAGATGCCTTGAACGATTCTTAACCTGGTCATGAGTGATGTTCAGTGACACTCTTTTTTCTCTCAATGCTGGTTGCAAATTTGTAATACTGACTTAATGACCTGTCCATGGGTTACTACCTAGAGTTTGAAAAGTTTAATTTAGATATTATAGAATAAGAAGGAAAATGGGGACCAAAATAGAGCCCTGAGGGTGTCTATTGTGTAAGGCTCTATTAGAGAAGATAGTGGATAAAAAGCAGATAGAAAGCATCCAACAGAGAAATGGGTAGACAGAATCCAAGTACTAGCAAGGCCTCTCCTTTTATTTGTGAGATGAATATAACAGTTCTGAGGGTCACGTCTTTCCAACTAACCTTTAAAGACAGGAAACAGCTATCCTTCACCTCGGGCTTCATTTGTAGATCAAAAAGGCACTTTATGGGGTACTGGATCAAACTCAGGGCTTCATGCATGCTAGGCACTCTACCACTGAGCTACATCCCACTTCTGAAAAAGCCCTTCTTTTTCCATAGATTTGTACAAACAAGTTGACTATCCCTTATCTGAAATTCTTGCGACCAGAAGTGTTTCAGATTTTGGTTTGAAATCTACTTGATCTGCAAAGGGGATAGCTACTCCTGCTTTTTTTTCGGGTTCCTGTCGCATGGAGTATTGTTTTCCACCCTTTAACTTTCAGTCTATGAGTTTCTTTTTGAATTAAATGTGTTTCTTTTATGCAGCATATTGTTGGAT
>NW_004624736.1:4570028-4611207 GCF_000247695.1 Heterocephalus glaber
TTTTTTTTTATCTGTGTCCTCTCTAGATTTATTAATCATGTCTTGCACTAGTAGCACAATCTCTGCTGTTATCTGAGAAATTATTTCTGATTTCATTTTTTTCCAGATCCTCTTTTGCTGCCAGTTCAGGGAGTCCATATGGTTGAGTACCAGAGTGTTCCATCTTATTTCCCTTTGGTGTTGCTGTAGGTGATCTGGAAGTCTGGTTTTGAGACTTGTTTACAAGTCTTCTCATTTAGACGGGAGGGGATGGTGCTGCTGGTGCCTGCACGGCTTACCTCCTCTGTGCTGGGGGTGGAGGGATGGTACGGTGGCCTGGAAGCCTCCTCCTGGGCACTGAGAGTAGCTCACCTCCTCTGCCTGAAAAATCCCCTCTTAAAAGCTCCCACCAACCTTGCCTTTGGTTTTATTGAACCAGGATTTGTCATATAACTAGGTCCAAACCAATTACTGGCAAAAGGAGTAGAATGAGCATGATGGGGTGAGGCTGGTGAATGTCCTTGCCCACCAAGGCTAGGAAGGCTGTACTCCAAGCAACAGCAGCAGCATCAGAGAGCTTGGTAGAGATGCAGAATCTTACACTCTACCCTAATCCTGGAGAATCAGTGGGCACATATTCTTGAGATTCCCCAGATGATTGGATGGATGTCTGGATGCCAACAGTGCCCACAGTGTCTGCCATATTGACTCAGGTGGCCCTGGTCTTTGTTCATTCTTTCCTTGCTTGTGCTTCTGTCATAAGTCCCACAGTGCCATACATATGTTGTGAAGCTGTGCTTAATCTACTCTGTTAACAGGTCCTCTCACTGATTGCAGAAGGAAGCAGGCCAGCTTTTTTACCACTTACTAGCCCAATTATTTAAATACAGAATGACCACAAATTGCATATTTTTCATTAATTTTTAAAGATGATATAACAGGAAATATAAAAATAAATATTTAATGAAATTTATTCAATAATTTTTCTGTGTATGGCATATCTTTTTTTTTTTTTTTTTTTGGTACTGGGGATCAAACTCAGGGCCTTGCACTTGTGAAGCAGGTGGCGGAACCACTGAGCTAAGTCCTCTGCCCTGTGTATGGTATATCTTAAAAGATTCAATATACAACACAATGTTACAATCTGGACAGCAGTATCTAGTCTCTTTCCAAATTCTTTTTGCATTATTACCTTTCTTTGAACAATACTTTACACTGTTGTGTTGAGCTTTCTTTTTTTCTGTGGGAGGTATAATTTCAATAAAATTCTACCTACTAAATGTAATGATGAAGACGTCGATAATGAACATCTTGGTTGGCATTTCACTATCCTGTATTTTTCAATTATTTGGTTCAATAGACCTAATCTAAATTGTAAATGACTTTTTGAACCCCCTTCTTTTGAATAAATAATAAATGAGTTCCATATTGTTTGGCCAAGAAGGTGTATAAATATTTTATAATAATATTTTTTCCTTGCTTTTTGGTTACAGGATAGCTTGTTAGGTGTTGGCCAACTCTGTCAACACCACCCATAGAATTATTAGAATCATTGGCCACTACTGGAATTTTTAAAGTTTCATTTCTTCTTTCAAATTTTATAACTTCCGTATAATGAATAGTTGACAATAAGGAGATGTCTCTTTTGTCTTTCCACTTCATAACACAGACTTTTCCTCTCCGATATGCTGACATTTCTCCTTTTTTCAGTTTTTTTCTTTTGCAGATCTTTTGGCACTTCTTTCCTATTCAATTTTGGTGTCCCAAATGTGTCCATTTTGTATTGTAAAAGAGTTCTGGACGAGTATAAAAATTATATCTAATGTACTTATGATGAGTGTTTATAGATCATAGCACAAAATTATAGGTTATTTGTCACAAATAAAATAAACATGAATTAGTTAAAGAAAATAACCAGAACTTACTATTAGATTTCACTGGAAACAAACATCAAAGGCCAATTCAATGTTCTTTTTTTTTTTTTCTGGTACCAGGGATTGAACTCAGGACCTCGTGTTTTCAAGGCAGGCGCAGAACCACTGAGCTAAATCCCCAGCTACAATGTTCTAATTTTAAAAGTATGCAAAAAATAGTCAATATAAAACAAAAGAACAGATGTACAAGTGTTTCTCATGCAAACAAAAATCGACTGGTTGAAATGACACCTGCCCAAGTGACGCTCCAGACAGTCATTACATAAACAAACATGCTGCCCAAGTAACTTGGGATTACACTGTCAAGTGCTTAATATAGACTCAGCAACTAAACCAACTCTGACCAGATAAAGCTAGCAGCATTTTGCCTTCAGATCTTCTCTTCCAGAGAGGCGTGAAATTATAGCCTAGGTTAACAATATCACTTGGCTGCTGGAAAGTTCTACATTCTTCAAAGCCATACATAGGCTGGGTTTGAGGGTCTTCTTTGGTTTGTTTGCTTCTGTGGTACTGGAGATAGAACCCAGGGCCTTCACACTGAAATACATCCCCAGCCCTTTTTTAAATTTTGAGACAGGATCTTGCTAACTCATTAAGTTGCACAGGCTGGGCTTGAACTTGTGATCCTTCTGCCTCAGCCTCACAGAGTGCTGGGATTATGAGTGCATGCCCCTGATGGCTGACTTGATTGCCTATTTTAAAATTTTCTTGTATAGCCTCTTTTACTAAGTCTTCAGAACTATAGACTCCAGATCAGAAATTCTATATACAGGATTGGGAAGTAACCCTCTTGCCAATGTCACAGCAATTATTAAATTTTGGGACAATATCTCATCTCATGAATTCTGTCCAGGGTTTGAGGAGCTGAAGTATTAGGAGATACTCAGAGGACCTGGGAAATTTTCAGGAAAGAACAAATTTGGTTCCAGAATTACAGAACCAAACTAAGAGTAAAAGTTAAAAGAGTTCACATACTTTAGGATGAAGAAAGGAAGAATGAGAAATAAGTAAATATGTAGGATTATATAATATTTTACGGAGGCTTCACCCAAGCAGTTCTATTCAGTAATTTTTATTCTTTCCCTAATCACAAAATCAAGTGTGTGTATCAGAATTTATAAATTATAAAAGGATTAACATACAAACCCCTTCTTGACATTTTCCCTGCTCATTCATTTATTCATTCATATTTATTGATTACCTGGTTCTCACAGGGCACTCTGTTCTGATAGTCTTGCTGTTTTACTTTAACAGGCATAAGGACATATTCTAAGAAACATAAATACATTTCTGATATAGTGCTGACAAAAATGTAGCCACCTCAATATTAGAAGCATTGTTTCCACATGTGGCATTTATATTTCCATCTTCTGTCCCCCGAATCACTTTTCCAGTCTATTTCAGTTCTTCTCTCACTTATCTGCCTCTCTTGCTCTATTAGTCTACTCATCTTTGCTTTGAATGTGCCAAACCCTTTCATAAACGTAATTCCTTTAGTTTGAGTCCTTTCTCCCCTAAATTACCCTTCAATGCTTTGAAACTCTTCATGCTTTCTTTTTTCCAGTAATGGGGATTGAATCCAGGGCCTCTGCACTGAGCTACATTTCCATCCCGTTTCTATTTTTTATTTTGAGACAGTCTAAGTCGCTAATTTGGCCAGGTGGAGCTTGAACTTGTGATCCTCCCTGAATTTAGTCTCCCTGAGTGCTGGGATTACAGGCATGCACCACCATGCTTAGTTTCTTTCATGTGTTAAAGCTCATCAGTGACATTCTCTGCAAAGGCTTCTGTAATCTCACCATTTAAAATTAATCATTCTAACCTTTGCTCTAACATAATTCATAACCACAGTTTAACATGTGTCTTACTCTTTTTGCATCATGTCTGCTTAGTTGCATATCTCATGGTAAATTTTCAAAGGACAAAAACTCTTTCATTCTTCATGCTTTCCTGGCACTTAGTTGCCTGCCTGATGGATAGAGTTAATGCTGGCCACCAGATATTTCTGGTTATTCAGATCTTCTGGGCCTTTAGTAGGCATACACTTCTTGGTCCCTTGTGGCTGGTTGGGAACATGTGACCAGTTCTGTCAATGAATTATAACAAGGTGATATATGACACCTCTTGGCCAAAATGTAAATTGCCAATGCAAGACCCTGCAGTTTCATCTTTCCTCTTGGTTATTTGACTGGCAATGTCAGGAGAGAAGCTGCTCCCTCAGCTGGATCCTAAAGTGAGACTAATGTCAACTTATAGCACAGTCCTAGCTGAATTAGGATGGACAAAATGGGCAAACAAGGAATAAACTTTGAGCATTTAAAGCTACAGAGATCTGGGATTGTTTGCTGCAAAGCACAACCTGGCCTACCCTGCTTGACAAACTTGTAAATGTCAGGTGTGCTCAAGAAAGGCTGTGAGTCCGTGTGTTTTTACAAACCCATAAGCAGTCACAATAAATAATTTTATCATCAATTATTAATTTGTAAAATAAAATTGCCAACCTTAATTTCAGCCACCAGGGAGGCATTATGGTGTCAAACGAAGAGTGTAGGGTGCACAGGTAGTTAGGTATAGGTCGACATGACCTTGAGGAGGTCATTGATCCTCTCAGAGCCCAGCATCCTCCAGGCTTTGTGGTGGCTCACAGTACCCACCTTACAATATTGTTCTGAGAATGAAAAATGGCAAATACAAGTGCCTGGAAAATGGTGACATTCAATAAATTATGATGACTGTTTTAGATGTATTTTTCATATTGGATCATGTGAAAACTATGAGATACTATACATATTTCTGCATAAACAAAGGTATTTACCACTCCTCTTTTCCTTTTTCTTTTTTTGGGAGAAATTTGACCCCTCTGTTAAGTAAATTTGGGCTTCTGTTGATTTAAAAAAATCGACTACTAAATGTGAAGAGACAATTTATGTCTAAATCTTATCTTCTAATTCTGAGAAAAATATTTTTAATGAATTATTCAATTTCCCCTTGTGCTAGACATCAGTGAGTCACATTAAATAAACAGATGCACTAAGACAAGACAGAACAAAAATAAGACTCAGGACTTGCTTTTCTGTATTTGTGGATTGAAAATAGGAACCATCTGTGTTTGAAGCTCTCAATTATATCTATAAAAATTTAAAATAGTCTTGGGCATGATGATAAATCTTCTGTGTGTAATATTTTGCCTTCTTAATTTGATTTCCAACACTTGTGCAAGCACAGTGAATGATTTATCCATTCCAATATGGTTAAATAAAGGTGTCTAACAATCTCAAATCACAATCCAATGACAGTGTATAGTTACTCTCATGGCATGTTCACACCTTGATTATGCTCTTGGCTGTAAGGAGACATAACTTCAGTGCCTTGACATCAACAGAGAATGAGACATCCATCTGAGGCAGTAAATAGCAAGCTGGGTATATCAGCACCACCTCTATAATTCTTAATATACCTGAAACTGAGAAACACATTGCCCTTGAAATATTTTATACATATTGTGATATGTACTAGAAGAAACATCATTATGTTCCAAATAGTATTCTTGTTTCTAGGACCTTAATAAAGGAAGGAAAACCTCAGCATCCATTTTCTCCAATTCATCTAAGGATTCTACTTGTATTAAGAGCAGCAAAAAGTATAAGTGTGGGAGAATCAAATCAGCAGACAGGAATTATCACTTTTAGTTTTCTCTTCCTAAATGAACTGTCCCTTCTTTTCCCCTTCAGCCCTTAACCCAGGCCCCTGCATTAATCCTCATCTATTCAACTAAAAAAATTAATCAGATTAAACTAGGAACAGTTATAAAGCTTCTCTAGCCCAGATATTTCATTTTGTCTTAATAGTCCCCCAAACTGACATTTCTCTGCACTCAAGTATCCTATTATTTAGTGTTGAAGAAATAAAAGAAAATTTGTAATTACACTCCAGTATGATAAACTATGAAGGTTCGCCCACGACATCATTAAAAATAATGTTTTAAAAACCATGTTATTCTAGTGAAAAAGCAAAATATAAAATACATACATAACGTGATCCTAGTTTTGTAAACATCACCCACACATATGCTCACACACTCAGAAAAAATTGGATGATTAATTGGCAGACTGTGCACACCTGTTTACTTTCCCTCTCCTTCTATATGGTGTTGGAATGCCAGATGAGAAAAGCTGCAATCACAGGTGTGAAATTTTAACAATTTCCTGGAATACAGACCAAAAAGAAATGGATTGACTGAGTAATAAAGGTAGAAAAGCCAGAGGAAATCTACAGCAATGGTTAGTTTTCTTTTAATCAGGAATGTGCTAGAGAAATTTCAAGTTCAAAGTTAACCAGTACACAGTGTGGGGAGGGGGCTTGTCAATAATTACCTGGTCCATAAATTAAAAGATCTCATAATGAGCTGCTAGGCTAGACTCCACCCTCCACCTCCCTCCTATGCTGAAATTCTGGCGGCAATGTGTTTGCTGTCAGGCTAAAGTCTCTACAAGGCTTTCAACAGTGGACCCAACAGTCTTCTATTAGAAGGGCTGACTCTGGACAGGGAAGCCATGGAGACTTACATATACAGAATACTAAACATCAAGCAATGCACAGGAGAGCCCCCCACCAGAAAGGACTCAAAGGTTCTGCCTATCCCAGGAACAGGAGATATCTTTCCATTTTGTGATGTACTCCTCAATCTCCTTTTCAGATACTGTAGTTTTTGTAGTAGAGATCTTTCACTTCCTTGGCTGAGTTAACTCATAAATATTTAATTTGTCTTGATGCTATTATCAATGTTATTATTTTCCAAATTTCTTTTTCAGTGAGTTCATTATTGGTGTACAGGATCGCTATTGATTTTTGTGTGTTTATTTTGTATCCTGGTACACTGCTGAATTTAGTTATTAATTCCAGTGGGTATTTTGGTGGATTTTGGGGGGTTCTTTATGCGGGGTATCATGTCACCTGCAAATAATAATAATTTGACTTCTCCTATATTCCTTTCTCTTGCCTGATCACTCTGAGTAATGTACTATGTTGAACAGGAGTAGTGATAGTGCCCAACCCTGTCTTATACCTGAGTTTAGAGGGAAAACTTTGATGTTTTACCCATTTAATGTGATGTTTACAGTAGGTTTGTCATAAATGGCTTTTATCAGATTGAGATAAGGTCCTTCAATACCTATTTTCTTCAAGATTTTTATTATAAATGGATGTTGGATTTCGTCAAAGGTGCTTTAGAAGATCATGCTTTTGTTTTTGTTTTTTGTCTTTTTGGTACCAGGGGTCAAACTCAGGACTTTGCATTTGCGAAGCAGGTATTGGAACCACTGAGCTAAATCCCTGGCCCAGAGATCATGCTTTTTTTGTCCTTGCTTCTCAATATGTGATATATTACATTTATTGATTTGCATGTGTTGAACCATTCTTGCATCCCTGGGGTGAAGCTTATGTGGTTATGATGTACGGTATTTTTGATAAGTTATTGCAATCTGTTCGCCAGTATCTTGTTGAAGTTTTTTTTTTTTTTTAAATCTATGTTCGTTAAAGAGATTGGTATGTTATTTTCTTTTTCAGTTGAGTTCTTGTCTGGTTTTGGAATCAGGGAAATGCTAGCTTCCAGGGCTGACTTAGGGAGAACACCTTCCTTCCTGATTTCATTGAAGAGTTTGAGGAGTATTGGCAGTAGATCTTCCCTGAAGTTTTTGTAGAATTCAGTAGTAAATCCATCAGGTCCTGGGCTTTTCTTTTTTATGTTTTTATTAAAAATGTTTTTATTAGTACATGTTTTCAGTACCTACTATTTACATGCATCTTATGGAGTAGCTACATGTACTTAACACACCTCGATTCTTCTTATTCCCCATCTCCTCCTCTCCCTCCTCCCTTACTCCACCTGTAGATCCTGTTCTCCCATTTTCTTTCATTCTTTGTTTCTTTCTTTTTTGGTTCATGTTTAAAAACACACACTGACTACACTCATTGTGGGTAGTTAGTACTCATATGTGACACGTCTTAATTCTTTTTATAGCTCCTTCCCTTCCCTCTCTCCTTCCGCCCTCGATCTCTTGGCTCCCTTCCCATTTGCAACTGTCTATCTCCCTAGTTCCTTTCATGTCTCTTTTACTTTGCACTTTAATTTATTTGTAATTCGGATTTCTTACACAAGAAAAATCATGTGGTATTCTGGGATTTTCTTAGCTGGTAGGTTTTTTTCTTCTTTTATTACCACTTCAATTTCATTTCCTGTTATTGGATTATTCAAGGCTTTTTATATCTTCTTGGTTCAGTTTCAGGAATTCATATGTACCTACGAATCTAACCATTTCTTCTGAATTCTCCAATTTATTCCAATATAGGTTGGCAGAGTAATTATTAATCATCTTCTGGATTTTGGCAATGCCCATTATGGTTTTGCCTTTTTCATTTCTAATTGCATTGATTTGGGTCTTTCCTTTCCTTTCTTTTTTGTAATATTGGCTAAAGATTTGTCTATTTCATTTATTCTTTCAAAGAAATAGCTCTTCACTGATTCTTTTAGTCTCAATTTCTTAAATTTTTGCTCTAATCTTTATAATTTCCTTCCTTGTACCAGCTTTGGGTTTGGACTGTTTTTGTTTTTCTAGAACATTAAGGTTCAATGATTAAGTTATTTATTTAGGCTTGTTTTGTTTTTCTGATGTGAACATTCATAGCTAGAAACTTCCATCTTAGGACTGCTTTCATTGTATCCCATAAGTTCTAGTGTGTTGTACAGGATTGTTTGATTCAAGGAACCATCTAAATTCTTCCTTGATTTGTTCTGTGACCTATTGATTATTCAACCATGTATTGTTTAATTTCCATATGTTTGCATAATTTCTATGGTTTCTCTTTCCATTGATTCCTAGTTTCATTGTGTTGTGGTCTGGTAATATGCATAGGATAATTCTGATTCTTTTGCATTTACTTAAGCATGCTTTATTGGTTAATACATGGTTCTTTTTTGGGAGAAAGTTCAAAGTTCTATGTGTTGCTGAAAAGAACATGTATTCTGTTGTTGGTTGAAACAATGTGTAGATACTTATTAAGTTCATTTATTCAAATGTTTGGTTCAACACTAATTTTTTTTGTTGATTTTTTGTGTTAATGATCTATTTGTGACCATGGGATATTGATGTCTCCCACTGTAATTGTATTATTGTTTATCTGATCTTTTCTGTCCAGTTGTGTTGGTTTTATGAAGCTGAGCGCACCACTGTTCTTTTTTGTCTTCTTTTTTTTTTTTTTTTGCTACTGGGGATCAAACTTGGGTCCTTGTGCTTGCGCAGCAGGTGGCAAAACCACTGAGCTAAATCCCCAGCTGTACCACTGTTCTGTGCATATATTTAAAATTGTTATTTCTTCTTGTTGAATTTTCCCCTTAACCATTATTTAGTGACCTTCTTTGCCTCTTTTGATCATTTTTGGCTTGAAATTCACCTTTTCTGAAAATTGAATAGTTAGTCCTGCTTGTTTTCAGGTTCCCTTTTCAAGGATTTTTTTTCATCCTTTAATTTTTAGTCTATGGATATATCTTTTTGGATAAAATACATTTCTTATATACAGTATACTTTCGGGTTTTGTACTTTGCTCCTTTATGCCCATCCATTTCTTTTGGGTGGGGAACTGAGATCATTCATATTGAGGTTATTACTGAAAGATATTGACTGATTCCAGTCATTGCATTATTTTCCTCTTACTGATTCCCTTTTTTTCCTCTACTTAACTACCTCCCCTGTATATTCATTTTATTAGACTCTTTTATGATGTCTCATGGGGCGGTTTGTTTCTGATCATGGCTATTTAGGTTTCTATATGCCTCACTTATCTGTATGCTACCTTCTTTCTCCATGCTTGGGAAGTTTTCTGCTATAATTTCAATAAACAGTTTTTTTTAATGCAATTTGTGCTTTCTTCTCATTTTTAACTAATTCCAATTAATCTTAGATTAGTCTTCTTTCTATAATCTAGCAGATGTTGGATCTATTTTTCATCTTTTCTTGTTATTGTTAAGGTATCTCTGAATAATTGGTCATTGACATTAGTCCTATCTTCTAGTCTGACACTGAACTCATGCTGATTGCTTCTGTGCCTGGTACTTTCTATAGAATTTTTCATCTCCTAGATTTCTTCTTTGAAACTTTCATGAACTGTAATTCTTTGCTGAACTGGTCATTCATGGGTTATATCATTTTTTTTAGCTCATCTATCTTTTTATTAATGTCTTCTGTAAACTTGCTGATTATTTATTTTTTAAGTCCATTATCTGTTTAGTTATATCTTTTTGAGTTTGCCAAATACCTTATTCATCTTTTCTTTAAAATCTCCTCTTTTACTATTTCAAATAATTCAGCTGTGTGGCTTTTGATTTCCTTCCCCTCAGGGCCCCATGCGTCAGCTTTGGGGCAGGTGGGAGTTTTCGGAAGCATTTTGTTGCCTTGTCTTCTCTTATTTCTGTGTGTGTGTGTGTGTGTGTGTGTGTGTGTGTGTGTGTGTACTGAGGATGATTATAGTGGTAGACTTTATTGTTAGTGTGGAGATCTTTTTAGTGTCTGATTTTAAGTTGCACTCTGGGCGTGGCTACATATGGCTATGGGATAGAGGTCTTTGCCTTCTATCTCACAGGAATGGGGCACAGTATTGTTAATAACCCAAAGACAATCCAGATATTGCCATACAGAGAAAACCAATTAATGGTAATAACTATGCCATCCTGACAATAACAATAAAATCAGCAACAGTAATAGCGTCAAAGACAAACTAGATATTGACATACCCTAAAGAACAAATAATGTATACCTTTAACCATAGAAAAGAGATCTATAGTTATAATATGCTAAGACAAACCAAATATTGACCTAAAGTAAATATCTGCTAAGTATAACTATACTTCCACTAACAATAGAATTAGTAATCAGCATTAATAGCATAGATAGTTAATTAACTATCTATCTAAAGATTAATAAAGCTTAGTTGTTATACTAGTAAAGAGAGAGTGGGTGGGAAACTGGAGAATGAGAAAAGTAAAATTTGAAAAATTAATGAAAGTTGAGAAGGAGGAGTGAAAAGTGAGATTAAAGGATCCTATCAAAGGGTAAAAGGAAATTAATGAAATTAGATAAAAAATAACAGAACAAGAAGAAAAAAACAGAGAAAAAAAGAAAAAGAAAAACATGAAAAAAATTTAAAAGAGGAAAGCAAAAGAAAAAAGGAGAAAAAAGTCCAAAGACCCACTGAGGAAAAAAATGAGTCTATCAAAAAGAAAGAAAGAAATGGGGAAAAAATAAGAATCAAGATATATTATGTAAAGGTACAAATTTCCAATGATGAATGTCATTATATTCTATACCTAAAATGTACCAATAAAATTATTTTTTAAAAAAGAAAAAATTTATCTGCATATTTTAATTAGTGGTTTCTTTCCTGGATCTGGAGTATTGGAACCCAGCATGTCACAATTTTCTTCACCCAGCTTTATGGGCTGTGGGTTTGTAGGTCTCTACCCCCCACCCCCAGAGGTCCCTCTATCTGTATACTTCAGATCATGGCAGTTGTCCAAGCTGAGGCATGCCCTTGCTCATGTTGGTAGATGGGGAAGCAATTAGACTACTTGTCTCTGCTTAATGATCTAGCTGCCAGAAAACCACACTCACTGGGCCTGGTTTCTTACCATGGAGAGCGGGGCTTCAGATTAAACTTTTCGGGGGCGGGGGGGGCTATGTCTGGCCTGCATTCTCTCTGAGTCTGTCTCTTGTGCTATCTCTCTCCCAGTCACTATGGTAGGGTAATACTTGAAACCCTGAAGTGAAATTGTTTTGTAGTTGTTCTATAGCTCAGGCTTAAACAATTAACCCCTTCCCAAAATAGCTCCTCAAATTAATTGACTAAACTCTCTCAAATGTTGCAGGTGCTTCACTGGATTTCTTCAACTCTAAACTGCCATGAAGGAGTCACTTTCAGAGTAAAACTCCACACTGCTTTTGTAGTTTAAAGAGCTGCAGACTTTTCTTGGGGTAGTGCTGCTGGCCTTATCCACAATTTCTCCCTGAACCTGCAACCCTCTAGGGTTACCTTCTCTCCCTGGGCATTGGTCTCATCCCTGATCAAGTCAGTTGGTTGATCAGCACCTCTGCTCCCCTGTGCCAAAGGGAAACAAAATGCAGAGTGGACTCGGAGTTGGTGGGTGCCCAAGCCCAGCGAGCCAAATCCACAGGTGTGGAGTGGATAAGGCTCCAGCTGCAGTGTGTAACTGTGCACTGCACATGACTCCATCCACAGTGCATAGCTTAATGCACATTTATTTGTTAACTTGTCCCTTATTCGTGGCCATTCAGTGTTTCCAATCTTTTATAATTTTATGTAAGTATAAGCAGTGCTGAAGCAACAAGTAAATCTGTACCTTATAATTTAAATTTTTGCCCGTGTATTCCAAATAAAAGATTTTAAGAAGTGTGCTTTCTAGATCAGAAAGAAAATGCAAATATAATTTTATTAGAAGCTATATTCCCACCAGCAACACAGAAAAGAAATGTTTCCCCCACAGCTTTGCCAGAACAGCATGTTGTCAGAGTTTTGCCAATGTGATGGGTGATAAACTGCAGTTTAATGTTTCCCTTATTATGAGTGAGATTAAACATCTTTTCATTTTTAAAGGCTATTTTCATTTGTTTTTCTATTACATGTTTCTCTAGTTTGCTCATTTTTATATTAGGTGAAGTTACTTATTATTTGGAAATAAATGACAATGATAGCATAGCATATAAAAACTTATGGGATTTGGGTCAAAGTGACACAGAAGAAAATGTGTAGCTCTATTCATTATAGAACAATAAAGATTGGAAATAAATTAAGTATTCTACAGAAAATACTACAAAGGAATGACAAAACAACCATTAAAGTCAACGGATGGACTTATTAAAGATAAAAGCAAAAATGATGAAATATAAAGCTAATGAAACAAAGCCTTTAACAGAGTCCTGATTTAAAGGAGATAGTACTAAAAGAATTAACAAAGATTAAATAAAAAATGAAAACTTTCAAAGTTGACTAAAGAAATTATTAACAATAAAGCAGAAAATTATGGAATATAAACATAAAAAGTTCTTGTAAAAGAGGCCTGAATAATAAAACCAAATGCTGGATCTTGGAAAAGATTAATATATGAACAAGCTTTGAAAAAATCTGATAAAATAGTTTTTGCTAATCTCAGCAAGGAAAACAGCATAAAGAAACTAAGTATAATGTTAATTAGAAAGATGACATGTCTAGAGTGTCTGAGGAGATTTAAAAATTATCAGTAAATTCTATATAGAATATTATAAGTGAATATTAAGTATATATCAATATAGTATGCTATATGTATAGTTGTATTTGTATATGTGTATACTAAACCAATAAAATTGGTAGGTATATAAACAGAATGTTTTCCAGGAAATTACAAATTATGAATATTAATTCAAGAAGGAGAGATTACCTTAAAGTTCCTAAAATTTGAAAAAAGTGATAAAAATTTACTCATTAAAAGTGATGTCAGGTTGATTTCATGATAGCAGCCTTTTCACTCTTTCTGGAGTGAAGTGGAATCTCAGCGTTGTTTTCATTTGCATCTCTCGAATGACCAGTGATATTGAACATTTTTTCATGTATTTATTTGCTATTTCTACTTCTTTATCTGAGAAATGTTTGTTCATTTCAGATGCCCATTTTCGGATTGGGTCTTTAAATTTGGGAGGTCTGATCTTTTTAAGTTCTTTATAGATTCGAGATAGTAGACCTTTGTCTGAGGAAGAGCGGGTGAAGATTTTTTCCCACATTGTGGGTTGTCTCTTCACACTGCTGGTGGTTACTCTTGCTGTGCAGAAGCCTTTTAATAAAAAGAGATCCCACTTGTTGATCGGAGCTGTGGGGAAAGAGGAATCCTAGTCCACTGCTGGTGGGAGTGTAGACTGGTGCAAGCACTGTGGAAATCAGTATGGAGATACCTCAAAGAACTAGGACTGGAAGTCCCATTTGACCCCGCTATTCCACTGCTGGGGATCTTCCCCAAAGAATTAAAAGAATCATACCACAGTGATATATGTGCACCCATGTTCATAGCAGCACAGTTTGTAATAGCTAAAACTTGGAAACAGCCCAAATGCCCAACAACTGGAGACTAGATAAAGAAAATGTGGTTTTTTAATAAAATGGAGCACTACTGAGCCATAAAAAATGAGAAATTAGAGACATTTATAGCTAAGTGGATGCACATTGAGGCCATACTCTTAAGTGAAATAAATAGGACACACATGTATAAAGACCAAATAGTTTCTCTGGTGTGAGAAACTGAAAGTGTAAATAAGGACTAAATATATAATAGGTTATGTGAAATAGGAAGAAAAGGGGCAAAGGGGAAGGAAGTGGGAGGGCTAGGGGAAAGGATAGAAGGGAATGGGATTAATATGAGAAAATGGAAAAATAGGAACAAAATCTTTGTAAATAGGGAGGACTGGAGGGGTTGAAGGGAGGGCTGGGCAAGGGTGAAAAATAAGAACCAAGAGAGACTATGTAAAGGTGCAAATTTCCAATGATGAATGTCATTATATTGTATACCTAAAATGTACCAATGATTAGAATGAATAATCGATAATGTAAAATAGGAAGAAAAGGTCCAAAGGGGTAGGGGTAGTGGGAGGGGCAGGGGAAAGGAAAGAGGGGAAAGGAAAAATGCTGAGAAATGGAAAAAATGGAAATAAAGTCTTTGTAAATAGGGAAGGGTGGAGGGGGTGAAGGGAGGGCTAGGAATGGGGAAGAAATAAGAACCAAGATGCATTATGTAAAGGTACAATTCCCAATGAGAAATGTAATTGTGTTGTATGCCTACAATGTACCAATAAAAGAATTTAATAAAAAAAAAAAGTGATGTCAGGGCCGGGGATTTAGCTCAGTGGTACCACGCCTGCCTCACAAGCGCAAGGTCCTGAGTTTGTTTCCCGGTACAGGAAAAAAAACAAAACAAAACAAAAAAGTGATGTCTAGGATATGCCACTTCTGTCTAGAATGGAAAAAGCTGGAAAGAGCATCATGCTCCCTGTAATAAGAAAATTCCAAGTAGTCATAACTTCTCTTGAGTCTGGTGGAGAGTTGAGCTTATAGGGCAACCAAAATATACTAAAATCTAAAGAAAGACAGGAGGCTCCAAGGGAAGCTGGGGCAAAACCCCTGGGTAACCTATAGCAGAGCTCAGGAAAAAAAGATGAGTGCAATACAAGAGTGTAAGAAGAATTCAGCTAAAAATTTTAATGAATTGTTAGATGCCAAAGGTGGGCTGAAATGAGACACAAAACCACTGGGAACTGCAAATACAGGAAGAACTCATGTTTAGATTCTTCTTCGTGGATGTCCATTAACCTGTTGTGGGAGGTACCAGGACTCAGAGGGAGCGAGGAACAAACCCTCTTTCCACTAGGGCATAGGTGCAGTGTATGCGATGGGGATAGTGAAAGAAAAGAATCCTCCACTTCTAGGAATGGGTCGGGAAACTATTTTGAGGCCAGAACATTAGAGGCTACTAGTGCTGGAGAAAGGGTAGAGTCCTTGAAAGACCTCCCTCCTCCACAATCCAGGAGAGGCTGCCTATGACTAAGGTAGACCAGGTTAATAGAAATTCTCTGCTCTCACCATTATGTCAACAAGCAGCAGACAACAGCAATTTATAGCTGAGGGAACGGAAAAGAGTATGAAGATCCTTCCTGAAGTTCAGATACTCAATGAAGATGTAAAGTTAGAGTAAAGGAGAAACATTGAAAAAAATCCTCTAGTAGTTCAACCCTCACCTCAAGCACCAATGAACACAAGAGGAATTTGAAGCTAGTAGTGCACGGAAGATAACAATAATAAATCAAATCTTGATTGGAGTCACTCACCCTCCTTTACTGGTCAGTGGGCAGTTAAAGAAGTATACCCATATCCAGTCACGGCATACATAGTATTTATCTCAATCTCTAGTCCTCCACCTAGTACTTGGAACTCAAAAATAAATTACAATGTTTTCTTTTAAAAGAGAGGGGGAAAATTGTGGACTCAGTGGTTTAATGAGTGAAGTCTAACAAATCTTTGAGGAACACAAAAATTTTGTTATGATTTATGCTATTCAAGAGTGTTAAAAACTTGCACATAGGAGAAGGAGAAATAGGAATCAATATTATTTCATGAGCCGGGACACAGAACCTACTTCCTATTTACAAATCACTGGCAATTAGGCTCCTTGGTATAAACTCAAGTTGTCAAATTCTGCCCTGGCTTGGGGCTCTGCTCTGCTCCAAAGTAGCCACAGAAATGTGGTCTCTTTTCAATTTCCCAAGCATCCTCAATGAAATCAAATCTGCTCTGGGTTATTTGTGGACTACATTGGAAGCGGAGCTCTCATTGCAACAGAATTTGTTTTCTTGTTAGGTCCACAGACATGAGCCAATTTCCTGACAAAAACTACTACAGAAACAAGCAACTGGCCTAGGAGCAAGAGTCTGCCAGTTTAATTACTGGAATATACAAAGATTTTTCTTGATGACTAACTTTTGGCCACTCTTCTCATCCACAAATTTTACACCCTGGGCAAATGCCTGAGGGCCCCACCCAGCTCTGGCTTGGCTCAGTGCCTCTACCCCGGGGACCTATGGGGCTCACTGCGGGAGGGGAGAGCGGGACCCTCACCTGCTACCTAGCACCTGCATTTTCTGCGGAGCTGTTTCTCCTTTGCCAACCTCAAAAATCCCTCCATTTAAAGCTTCTTATGACTGGGAGAGGGACAAATAAATGGGTGATGAGGAAAAAGACTCAAAAGCAAAGAAAACAAGGAGGAGGAAGTGGCCAGTGCTCAATGAACCCTCAAGTGTGAAAAGCTAATCCAGAAATCGCTCAGTCACGCTGGGCAACATCTCCAGTTATACACACGCTCACCTCTCCGACAACACCCACGAGCTTGCTTCCTGAACAAAAGTGAACTTCTGAAATCTGTAGCTCTGCCTCAGCTCTAGGTCCTGGCTTCTTCTAGGCTACAGCTTCTACAAGCCATCAGCTTTCTTCCAAAATCCCCGTAGATGTCTTACTTGGAGGCATATGCTGTTTCTGCTTTCAAGGGGAAGAAGCACATGCCAAGGAGATGGTTTGGGGCCTCTGGTGTGGACAGAAAGGCCAAAGAGTGCCTGGAACTTGGCCACACACAGCGTTCAGAACAGTGCTCATGGGTCTGCCATGCTCACAGGAATAGAGAGTGTAAGAGTCGTGATGTTCTCAGACATTTGCCTGACAACTAAATAACATCTTTCTGCCTACTGGCAAGGCTGGTAAACTTTTAAGAAGAAAAAATAGGGGGTCAGGGGTTTAGCTCAGTGGTTTTGCCGCCTGCTGTGCAAGTGCAAGGACCCGAGTTCGATCCCCGGTACCAAAAAAAAAGAGAGAGAGAAAAGAAAATTAAAAGAAGAAGAAATAGACTGATTTAAAAGTAAGACATTATTTCCTCACTGGGTCCCTGTGGAGAGGATAGGAACAAGGACGAGAAGTTTGGGTTGGCTTCCACTGGGTCTTTATAACTCTTTTCCCAGAGTCTCTTTTCCACTTTCCTGCCAGTACCGTGCTGTTTACGTGAACATAGTGGATCATCTATCCCTCCTTCCTGCAGTCTCCACACTTTTATTCCATAATCAGTGCTGAGTTGTGGCAAGGAGGGCAAGGACAAGACAGCCAGTCTAGGAGAAAAGGCAGATCCAGAAGAGCAGGTGAACGTCAGAAAGCTCAGCCAAAGGCCAAGGAGACCCTGAAACTGAGTCTTTAAGGCGGCAGCTTAGTGTTTGCCTGATCATTCCTGGACTGTTTTTATTTCCCCCTGCTCTGGTGATCTGTCTTCTTTTCTCTTCTGTCATTACACCTGTTCTTCTGATTGGGTTTTTTCGACTCCCTTCAGATGCCCAAAGAACAGGGTGTGTCCTCTTAGTGTTTGTGACATTTCAGCATCATTAAAGCAATCATGCATTTGCCTCCTTTTTAAAAAAATAGTTTTATTGCTAGTGACTCTAAGTAAAGAGAACACAGATAGTAGGAAAACTCTATGTAATAACAGTAATAACAATTTTTTTAAAAACTATAAGGTACTGGTTTTAGTGATTCTTTTTTTTGGTACTGGGGATTGAACTCGGGTCCTTGAACTTGCACAGCAGGCGGCGGAACCACTGAGCTAAATCCCCGGCCTAATTCTTGATAATTTTTAAGGCATCAAAGTGGGTATAATGCTTACAGAACAGTGACCCATGTGGCTCATAACTGAAACAGAGGCACAGTAAAAATAGTAGATTTAGTAACATATTCTTAATAGTAATAAAGACACACAGTACACAACACAAATAACCTCAACGTTACCTGCCTTTCTTTCTCTCCTTTTTCTTCTTTTTCTTTCTTCCTTTCTCCCCTCCTTCCTTCCCTCTGGTGCTGAGGATGGAACACAGCACTGGAGACAAGCTCTTTACCACTAGCTATATCCCCAGTCCCCTAGTGTTTATTAACCTTTATGAAAGAAACACATAGTTTCAGTTACACTTCATTTTCTCCTTTTCCTCTCTACTTCCCTCATATACTATAGATTCTCCTATACATTCCCTCTTGGTGCCCCGTCTCACCCCAAATAAACTCAAATACCCTGAGCTCAGTGGTCATAGGTGGGGAGTTCCAAAGGTGACTGGATTACGGTGTGTGAATGTGGATGAAAGGTGCGATCCTAGAATTGAGGGTGGATAATGGAAGTCTCACACCAGGCATTAGTGGTACCAATCAATAGTCTTGTAGCCTGGATAGAATACAAAGGGTCAGAAAGAAGGCAGTCTTGCTGCTTGCTGCCTTCTGCCTGCCAGGCCATAAACTGTTTCTCCTCTGTGATGCCCCTCTGCCATGCCACCCTGCCCTGAAATGTCTACAAACTATGAGCTAAAATAAATCTTTCCTCCTTTAACTTGCAAGTGTTGGGTATTTTATCTCAGCCACAAGAAAAACAACTAAGACAATGGGTCAGGAATCCAAGCATGACTTAAATGGGTCCTCTGTTTCAAGATCTCTCAACAAAAGTGTTGCTTGCAGGATTCATCTCGAGGCTCAACTGGGCAAGGAATTGGTCCCAAGGTCATATGCTTGATGACAGGATACAGTTCCACATGGGTTTATGGACTAAGGGCCTTTGTTCTTCATTGGCTGCTGTCTAGAAGTTTCCTCCAGTTCTTGCCAAATGGGCATCTCCAGTGTGGCAGCCTCCTTCTTCAAAGGGGGTGAGCCAAGAAGACAAGAGACTCATAGCTGGCAAGACTATGGAAGTCATAATCATTTGTAACTTAATCGTGGAAGTGACATTGTATCTTCTTTGCCATATTCTATTGGCTAAAATCAAGTCACAAAGCCTAGCCCACACTCAACAGGAAGGAATTACTCACATGTGGATATGGATACCAGGAAGCAGGAATCATCTTAGAAAACCAATTATAAAAAAAAAAAAAGAAAAGAAAAAGCAAACCAATTATCTGAAGACCAAGTGGAGAAGCAAGGAGAAAAAGTTGTTTTAAAACAGCAAAGATAGTATAGAAAATGGAAGTAAATCAGGATTGAAATTTGAAACTAATACAAATAAGTGTAGTGGTACCTCAGCTCATGAATGCTTTGAACACTTTTATTTGTGAACAACTTGGTTCACAAACAGAAGTGTTTGGCAAAGTTTTGTTTTTGTTTGAGAACTCGGCATCGGGTGAGGAACATGACCACGACCATCTTTCCTGCACAAACATGAACCTGGCCAGAATCATGTAATGAATTAAGTTTGTGAAGCAAGGTACCACCGTATTAAGTGGTGGAATGTGGATGTGTCTGATATCCTTGCATCATTTTTAAATCCATAGTGTCTTCTTCTCATTTCTAGCCCTGAAATAAAGCTGGAGCTAAGGAGATGGGGGGTATGAGGCTCAAGAGTATTCACAGCACTACTAGCACATTGCACAACTGCTTTTCCCACTGGGAAAGCACATGGAAAACAATAGTAGTGGAGTGGAGCGGAGAGGAGAAGCAAAGAGAAACTGTAGGTAACTTCTCTGGACATACATGGCTCAGGGTCCTTCTAGGAAGGAGACTTTTGGCAGGGATATGACAAAGCTTCAGGTTAAAAAAAAAAAAAAAAAAGGTAGGGGGAGGAATCAGGGCATGAACCAGACCTGGAATAAGGTATCTGCAAAAAGAAGTCAGCAATTTCCAGACAGAGAAAAGAAGGCTGCTTCTGGAAAGATTTTTTAAACCGAATGCTACATAGAGCAAAGATATAAGAGAAAACAGGTAAAAATTCTTTAGCAACATCTACTAAAATAAATTTCACTAAATATATGTCTTAGAAAGAAGGAATTGCAGTATTCTTTGGAGCACTGAATATGCTAATGTGATATGAGAAACTCCAAAATGTGTGTGGGAGGTAGGGTGGGGAAGCAATAAGAAGCATTTCTGACAATGTATTTATTTGTTTTGCATGGAGAAGGTAACACAGGACACTCTTTAGGAAATACTCTTAGCTCCAATGCTAATGGTCTCATTTGAGAGCAAGTTTGAATATTTGTGGTGAGCCAGGAATTGTGGCCAGCATTTGAACAATAAGCAAAAAATATGCAACAAACTTGCATGCATTAGTAGAAGAAAGATTCAAAACTAGAAACTGTATCCTCCTTTACAACCATCTCCAGGAATTCCTCCAGATTTCCAAGGCTCTGTCTCCTACTGTCCTCAAAAGCATTCTCCTCCTATAAAACTCTTCTTATCAACAGAAAAAGACTCAAGGAGTTCACACCCTGAACTTTTTTCTTAGTGTTTTTTTCAGAATGAAAGTGTGTTGTTGGGAAAGTGAGGTATTTGAGGTAGGGGAGACAAAATGCTAAAGAGACTAGAAGAAATACCTTTTCAGTGTCAAGTGGGAAAAAGAAATTGGGAGAGGAGTCCTGGCCACATCACGAAGAAGTTAGTTCATCAAGGAATGCTAATTTTTCTAGCTTTTAGTGAGGAATTACCCTTTGGGGGGTGTGTGGTTAAGAGACCAATGCCCTCTGAGTCAAAAGATGAGAGACTTCTCCTCACATACCTGTGAGCTATTGGTGGTCTCACCCATCAGCCCAAAATGCCTTAGGTTCCATGTAGCCACCCCTTCCTGTAGTACACAATGTGATGTTTTGAGGCTCACCCTCCCAGGATATCACAGTAACTTTCAGTGGTTAATGAGTAGCTTCTCAGTTTCTGCTTCATTTAATTGTCCAAAGGCCAGCTGGGCCCAGAGCATATAAAGCTGCAAGCCAGCTAATGAGTGTATTCTCCTTAAGCCAGCCTGGAAGTAGAGGAGTGGCAAGGTCAAGCTGCTGAGATCCTGAGGAGCAGGGATGCAGAACAGAACTGGCCTAGTTCTCTGTGCTCTCACCCTCCTGGTCGGTTTCCTGATGATCTGCCTGGGAGCTTTCTTCATTTCCTCTGACTCCATATTCCACTGTCAGAAGAACCTGGTCCTGGCATACTTGCTTCTGCCTCTAGGGTTTGTGATGCTTCTGAGTGGCATTTTCTGGAGCACCTACCAGCAAGCGAGCAAAAGCAAAGGGGTGTTCAGCCATGTGCTCAGACAGTACCTTGCTCACAGGGACCTGCCCCTGGCCACAGTGGACAGGTACGTGCTGAGAGCCAGAGGGAATGGCAAGGGCTGAGATGGGCTGAGGTGTGGGAAGCTGAGTGATTTCTAATGACTCTGGGGCTAGTCATTAGGGAAGAATGTGATGTCTTTGGGAGAAATACTTGAGGAAAAGGAATTTTCTTAAAGAAACACCACCACTTTCACTGTCACTCTTGGTGAACAACTTCTAAAGCTAGCTTAAGTGGCCCAAACTCTAGGCTCTTGTATTATATCCCTGAGGCTGTCATTAGTCAGAGGCAGGTGATGATTAGTTGTTCCCTCTAACCTGGTTACCAAATTACAAGGTAAATAAATCCCAGACCAAATTCGGCCACAGGACCTATGGGTATGCAGACACAAGATCAGTCCTGCAACCTGTACGACTCAGGAAAGTCCCAGCTACTGGTCTCTTACACGTTCTGGTCTCACCTTATCTGAAAAACTCATTCAGGGCAAGATAATCATATTCTAAAGGTGAAGATTCAGTTAATCGTACATTATCAAAGGAAAACAAGTAAGTGTTGGCAAGGATGGGAAGACACCGGCACCATTAAGCATGTTTGGTAGGAAGGTAACATGATGCTGCCAGTGTAAGGACACTTGGAATAGTAAATGTAGAATTACATTTTATCCAGCAATTCTATTCCAGGTATACACACAAAAGAATTGAAAGCAGGACCTGAAACAGATCTTTATCCAACAATGTTCACAGCAGCATTGTTCACAAACAAGAGTCAAAAGGCGGAAACAACCCAAAGGTTAATCGACAATGAATGGACAAGCAAAATGTGGTGTACACACACAATGGGATACTGCTCAGCCATCAGAGGAGACGAAATCCTGCCACATGCTACAACATGGGTGAACCTTGAAAAAGTTATGCTTAGCTTAGTGAAATTAGCCAGTCATAAAGGACAAATATTGTATGATTCCACTTATTTCAAGTACCTGGAGCAGTCAAATTCACAGAAGAAGTAGGACAGTGGTTCCCAGGCCAGTGGGGAGAGGAGAATATGGGAAGTTATTGTCTAATGACTACGTTTCAGTTTAGGGTGATGGAGGAGTTTCAGATGGTTGTGCAACCATATGAGTATACTTAGTGTGACTCACTGTACACTTAAAATAGTATATTTAATTATACATGAGATATATATGTAAGTCGCTCCACCATAACATTAATATTACCACAAGAAAAAAAATGATTGGATTAACCTTATGGGTTAGCAGACCATAAACCTTGTAATTCTCAGCTGAACGCAGGAGCACTGAGATAAAAATCTCAGGATCGCCCCTAAAGTACAGCCTGGGACAGTCCTCCTCGGGCAGGGGTATAACCCAAACCCATTTCCCATGTTTATTAGAGAAACCAGCAAGGTCTCTGGGTTTGATCCAAAAGTAAGATAACTTAGGTGATTATAGAAGATGCATCTAGAGTGTTGATTTCTATTTTTGACTAAATGTTAGATGATAAGAATAACTAAGTACCTTTAAAATGTAGCTTCAATTTATTAACACATGCATAATATTATATTGCCTGTACTGGAATACTTGAAAGTGAATCATGGATAACATGACACCCATTTTATTGCCACTTATGTTGCATTCTGAGATTCGCAGCCCCTCAGAATAGCTTACAAGTCAAATTGGAAAGTTGCTTTCTTCAGAAGCTTTGCACCCAAATAGGTAGCCAGGTAGAGATGCCAAAGCAGATGATTCTCTGAAGGTGGAATGCAGGGGCCTGGGAATGGGAATTGCAGTAGGTGGCAGGGAAGATGGGATTGAGAAAGGTGGATGGTTCTTGGGGCTGGCTGCAGTCATCCTGGAGCCTCTCAAACTGCTCCAGGGAATAGCTCACCTTCCTGTCCCCGGGGCCTTTACAAACGTCCCATGACTCAGCCTTGGCTGTTCTGAGTGAAGGCTGAGATTTATGCTGTACAGTAGACAGCCCCTTCAGCTACTTGCCTTTGCACCTGGTGACATTTGGAAAGGAGCTGTGGCCACAAATGGCAGTCCCTGTCATGTTGTGGTTACACACCATAAACACTCCCTGTGGGCACTGGGTCTGCTTGCTCTATAAATACTCATCTCAACCAAGCTCCTTGCCCGGGCTCTCCTCATCTCCACCACCTCCGATCCCATTCACGATTGAGAAGCCAGAAGGAATTTAGCAATTAGCAATGCTGGGCAAGATGACCGATGAGACATCAGCCCTGCTGTGAATGGCTTCTTGAACCATGCTGAGCTATGGGCCTGTTGGCACAGAAAGCCTGCAACTGAAGTCTGTATCAAGCTGTCTGCTGACATGGTTTGAGAAGTGAGGGTCTTGGTATGCTTTCTTTAGGAACCAGTTGGTGGGACTTGAAAGGGTGCTAGGAAAAAAGTGGTGTGGCATCTGGTTCAGTTCAGGGATGGCCATGTAGTTGGTTTTCATTCCTTATTTTGTTGGCTGAGAAAATCGGATAGAGTGATTGCAGTGGAGTAGGAAATGATGTGCATGCTGGGACTGTGGTTGTGAATGGGCTCAGTACTGGCTAGAAAGGGGTCCGGTCCAAGCCCCTGTGTTCTCCCCGCTGATAAGGATCTCACACCGAATAGCTCTGTTCCTATCAGCGAATGAGCAAGAAGCAATAGCCTTGAATACTCTGCTGAAAAAAAATATATCTCACTAGAGGCATGTACGGAAGAAAAAAAAAAAGACTAAAGACAAGTATCCCAAGGCTAATAAAGAATTCTTCTGGTAGGGAGCCATTTTTTAAAACCTGGTAATGCCAGAAAAGAAGTGCATCTGTTTTTTTAAAAAAATCAGTGTTTCTCAGCACAGTGTTTCTTGGTTTAACACCACACAATGTGAGTTGAGAAAGGCAGACATAAGCCCCTTTGACATTAATGCTGAAATAATACATGTATGACTATGAAATTTTGTCTTACAGGCCGGACTTTTACCCTCCAGCTTATGAAGAGAGTGTTGATGCTGAGAAACAGGCCTTGGCTGAGGAGGTAAAGGCCTTGGATGCTCCCCCACCGCTGTACACAGAGACCGGCCTTGAGCTCAAGGATGAAAACAAAGCCCACCCAGAGGCCCCGCCTTCCTACCAAGAGTCCATGGCAGACTTGGTGGCTGCAGTGACGTCAGAAGATACTGCAAGGCCAAGCCCAGAGCTGAAGGCAGGGCATGCTGTCCAGCACGCAGGATGCACCTTTGTGGGACTCAGCAGCTCATAAGAAAGGTGGGCCAGAGCCTGAGCCGCCACGCTGTGCGGGACAGCCACGAAGTTTCCCAGAGCTGCTTACCCACGCAAGGGCGGCATGGGGGCCCTGGCAGGGCATGGCCAGCACCGGCAGACGTTTCAGAGGATTCTCACTAATTCCGAGCCAGGTGAGCCTTGGCACCGCAAAAGTGGTGTCCAGGGTGGCTCTGCTCTCCCTGAGGCTTTCTGTCCAGCTCAGCACCCCCTTAATCAGCTCAGCCCCCAGCAGGGAGGAACACAGGGAGCTCGTTGGGATAGCTGTGGCCTTCATGCACGACATTACCTGAGAATCCCAAATGGAAGGGTTCTGGGAAGGAAAAGTCATTGTCATTCAATATGTGGCTCAGCATTTTGTTAGCTGGCTTCATGGTTCCTCGCATAGACTACGATACCAGAGCAACTGCAGTAATTCACATCATAAGAGACAGGCTCTTGGAACCCATGACTATTATTTTGCACTATTTTATTGTAATTATGCACGGTTTTTTCTAATATGAAAGGAAAAGTCTGGGCTTTTAAAATGATTCAAACACAAATACTGAATGAGTTATTTTTAAGAGGTCCTCATACAAGCAGATACAAGGTTTCTTATAGATTAAAATAGAATAGACAAGTACTTAGTTCATAATACACAGAATTCAGGGTGAAGTGGAATTTGCATTAGCCACAGATAATATTAATACACAATTTGATATAAATCACGTGAAGTTTTAAAATATTGATATGTAATGCAAAGAATCTCCTTGTAAATCTCCAGAATTTGAAAAATGAGAGACTTTAATTTACTAGGAAATTCTTTGTGTCTCAAGATAGAGCTTTTAACTTCTAGACTAGGGGCATTTATTTTAATACTCAATGTCAACTGTTAGTTTCCTTACATTTTGTAGTTTTTTTTAATGCAAGAGGACAAGTCAGGTAGCAGGGTCCTTGGATGAGATGCAACCTGATGCTTTTACACTTGGACAAGGGTATTCATCTCTCGGGGCTTCCATTTCCTCTTCTGTCAAGTGAGATGTCCACGCAGAGAGTAATATCTGAGTTATGGCAAGCCTTCTATAAGACAAACTCTGCGCTATGACCTCGTGCATGTTACTTAGTCTTTATTCCACACTGCAGAGGCACAAAACCGAGGCTTTGGGAAGGAAAGAAACTTGTCCAATAATACATGGGAACTTCCAGGAGGGAGGGCGAAGAAGAGTCCACTTCAAGCTCTTGTGCTAAGCTAGCCCTGTCTTACTTTCCTCCTTTTAGGAAGCAGTTTGGATTTCTCTCTCCCACTCTGAAAATGGGTCCTAGAGAAAGTGGAGATCTAGGGTTACTAAAATATCTTTAAGCCCTTGGGGAGGCAGCAGAGGTAGCTTTAGAGTTAAGGGACTTCTCATTTAAAATGTAAAAATGAAGCGAAAATGATCAAGACGCATTATATATATATCAGTGTCCCAAGATGAATATATTCATTATTTATCACAAATATATACGAATAAAAATTTTTAATGTAAATACACTTGCTATGCTTTCTTCCGGGGAGCCAGGGCCTCACCTTCCTTCCTCTGGTCATTGTTCTGATGACACGGGATACATTAATGGGTGACAGCTACGGTGCCTGGCACAGAGGCTCACAATAATTGGAGGGAAGTACATCATCTTTCAAGGAAGAGGGTCATCTAGATGGAACAGGTCTCTATGGCCTCCTCATCGCCATCATTTCTGAGTGCACAGAGTTGAATGTATCCTGACAAAGTCCCAGGAAGCCTTATTAGAGGAAATTCCTCCATGAAGTATGCATTTGGGAACAAACCTAATTTGAATCCTTGACCAGGAGGGCATTGCTAGATATGAAGGTCACCTGTGGTTGTTTAATATGAAGGTGATCATTTATTAGCAATGTAATTTATTATTCCTTTCTTGTCATCTCTTCCTATCCTTCTACGAAGAAAATATGCCTGGGACTCTGAGCACATTTATTGACCTGGCTTTCATCCAGAGTTTATATGTGTAATAGATGGCTTTTCCAACTACTGAGAGTCAAAGAAAACAGATGTTAACTTTGGTTTACATAAGAAATTGTTTTAATTTCTTTATGCTAATACATTTTGTACTCAAACTTTCCTTCTTTGCCTTTTTTATATCGGGAATAATCATGAGGGGAATGTTAGTCAAAATATCATTCTCCATGTGAAACTAACACAGTAACAAGATGAGTTCATTTTTCTGCAAATCCAAACATTATTCAGTACCAACTGAAGATTCACAAAGTAACTTGGATGCTTTTTTTGAAAAGAAATACTAACAGGGACTTATTCATTTTTAAAACATCTGCACTCTGAATTAAGCATCATGAACATGGATATTACCCAAAGCAAATCCTATATTTGAGACGTCAACTAAAATCTACCATACAAGTCAAACAAAAGATAGGTGATAATACATTGGCCATCCCTTGGAAGGTTGGCTTAGGGAAAATAGACACTGTATTTCTCCTTCTTTCTCAAGTTTATGATAAAATGAATGGTAATAGACTGGCAAGCATAATTCCATGAATGCTGGGAACTGTGAGGAAATGAAAAGAGGAAAGTCTCCTTTAAGAAAATCTCAGCTCATTCTTCCCCTCAAATGTGAATGGTAGGCTGACATGGCAATGGGGAAATGAATTTTGCAAAGTTGTTAGTCCTGCAGTATCTTGATCTCATGATGTTCCTTTGAGCAGCAAGTTTAAATAATCATCTCTACCACCCCAGAGATGAGGATGACAAGATCAGTTATGCGATAAACTATGCTGTATCTTTTGTATATTTGATATGTGCTGGGTTCATTTTTTCACTCCCCCATGCAAAAACTCACAAGTACTTCTTACTGATACAACATTTATCCCTCAAGATTTTACTTAACTATACTGTCTTTGGTGTATCACTCCAGCTCACCTACTTGCGGGGAACAAACTAGGTACTAAAAGACATGGAGAGATGATAAAGATGTAGAGTAATATTCCACATCTTCAACGAATCCTCAAAAGTTCCAGGATAACCTAGGCCAGTGATGGCGAACCTTTTAGAGATGAGTGCCCAAACCCCAAACCCACTCATTTGTCGAAAAGTGCCAACACTGCAATTAAAACTAAATATTGAAGTTTTAGTTTAGAAAAAAAACCCCATACATTAACATTTTTTGTCTTAAAAGAAAACACATGTGCCATAGGTTTGCAACCACTAACCTAGGCTATCAGCTGCATGAGCTATTTCTACAGGTAAAGAATCCAAGTTAAAGTGGAACAGGCATTCTGCTAAGCTCTGCTACCTCAGATAATCTCTTGTTGTTCATAACTACTGAGGATCTCAACACTGGTTTACTAGTAGCTACATCACTTCCCAAGCCACACAGTTTCTCAGACCCTTCTACATCCAGGAATGGAAATCTCCCCGAGGCACATGTCTGGGATTTCAGGGTTCACCCTAGAGGACTTGGTCCATGATCCAAGAATGGGGCAGTCATCCTACTATGTCTTTACCAGTCCCCACAAGTGCTTTTCAATTCCTCACACCTGCCATAGCTAAGGGAGCACATGTCTTTAACCCATGGGTGGCCAGTTAGAAGTCATCATTCCATTATCTTTGTTGTGGCTCAGCACAGACAACTCTCAGCCCAAGGGACTGCTATGGGATTCTGCATCAGTCCAAGGCTTCCTGTGCAGAAAATATTCTTGTCACGTTCAAGTCCTTTAGCTTGTAACGTCATGAAAAACTATTTGTCCCTCAAATATTGTGAATGTATAGTGTACCCTGGATCGCTAAGATCTAATAAATGATCTCATTGCAATGATGGCTACCAGATTTTTAAGGACAGAATCCTGGGTGAGGCAAAATAACACCTAGCAAGGCATTCAGCATCCTCCATCTTGTCCAACTAAATGTCGCCCTGGCACATACACGTACATATTTCCAAACACCCCCTGGGTGGGTGGGGCCACCGCCCTGGTTGAGAACTACTGCTCTATAATGCAACTGCACCTTGTCATTGTTCTGGAGGTGCCTGTTGCCATGAGTGAACGCCTTGGTTTAGATCACCAGAGTGGCCCCGAGTTACCACACTCTGTCTCTTCTGTGATGGATGCTTGTGATTCCCACAAAATTCTCAGACCTCTCAAGTCATTTACTTTTCAAGACTGGTGGTTGAAGTTCTGTCTTTAAGAACATTCAGAACATTATGTGGAGAAGAATGGCTTCCTGACTATCACCTCTCTGGAGAAGAGGGAAGTGGACATACATGTAAAGTTGAACTGAAGAAGCTGGGTCTCTGTGTAAATGACACCTTGGCAATGTGAATTTGAGCAGGTACTGGAGAGAGGCTGTGCCCTAGAACCACAAAAAGACTTTTGCTTTTTTTTTTTTAATTTGGGTACCAGGGATCGAACTCGGGACCTTGCGCTTGCGAGGCAGGCGCCGGAACCACTGAGCTAAATCCCCGGCCCAAAAGACCTTTCACTTTTTTTCTTTCTTTTTAGAAAAAGCTTTGGAAAAATAAAGTAATGTACAGCTTTGCTCGTCTCGATTTTCACAACCTTGTGTCTGCTTCGACCCTGCCTGTATTAGCAGACCTCTCACTGCATCTAAAATAGGAGTCTCAGTGGAGTAGTTGCTCAGTAAATGTTTGCTAAATGAATGAATGTGTGAATTGATGAGTGAATATATATTTGAGCTATTGGATGCATGTGACTCCATAGTCAAATAAAGAAACAGAATGTTTAAGTAAGGAATAAGTTACATTTGAACTTAAATGTTAGAAGTGATTAAAAAGTTTGGAAACTTGAAAGTATTTTCTTACACAGAATGTATTATTATCCAGAATAAAACATCTATGATTAATGGGCAGATGGATGGTTGTCGGGGGCTTTTACTCAAGAGATAAGAAGTATCAAAGATTTAAGGCAAATTTTATTCCATTGGTGATACATTTCATAACTGATTCTTTTAAGTCTCAGGTCAGAGTCACTTTCTTATTATTTCAAAATAAAGACTGTTACAATGAATGTCTAGATGTGTTTAGCTTCTGCTGACTCCCATAGGGAATTTTGAGCACTTTATTTTTTCTGTTCCATTTATTTCACCAATTCCCCAGGTTATAATCATGAAAAACAGTCCTTGCAAGTATTCTGAAAACACGTGTGTCAGATAGGTGGTCATTACGCGAGCTGCTGAAATGGTGAAGCGAATGAGTTGAAACCTACAATCCTTGAATCAGGTTAAAATAGGGAATTTCTCTTTTTATTGGCTAGCAATGTCCTAGCAGGTTTTTGACAGAAACATAGACAGCAAAACAATTACTTTCCTGGACATGTTTCCTTGCTTGCACTAACCTTGACTACAGCCACAATACATTGCTTAACAGTCAAAGTGCACTAGGTCATCTTGGCGAATGACGCGGTAACAGAGTGTGCCGTTCCCCAGAAAGCAAACGTACACAAACAGGTCCCATGCCCCCAGCGTTCTGGCTGAGTACAGATGAGCCTGCTCGAGCTGCGTATCCATTTCTATCCTCAGCAAACAAAGGCTGTTGTGATCCCCTGCTTCCTAGCAGGCAATGCAGCCCTTTCTTGCATCTCATGAGCCTCACGACTGTCCTGCAAGTAATGTTTTCTTCCAGCATCCTCTGCATTTCCTACCTTCACAGCATTTCATTCTCTCCTTTTCATGGCCATTGTAAATAAGATCAGAACTGTGTTCAAACAAGTGCATGAAAACTTGCCCTTACTGGGAAAATCAGAGACATAGTGCACACAGTGGTGTTTCTGTCTTCTCGGGAACAATCTATATAAAGCCATGTATCAACCTATGTGTATAATCAAGTTAGGGCCCCCACATTTTAAGCATTCATTTGCAGAATCTTGTCAAGAAACTCCTTCCCACCTGCAAAGAAATCTGGCTGCATTTGAAGGAGTGCAACCAGCTTGACAGCCAAAATAATATTTACAAAATGAGAGAGAGAAAAACACCCTTTAATATGTTTTGTTGGAAGTGTGCCATTGTGGGTTCTAGAGCCATCTGGAAGATGTGAAAGGAAGTGGGACTAGGGTGCTGGGAGGCTGGGAAGCATGGGCCACTGTGTGGATGGGGTGGGCTGTAAGGAGTCGAGAAGCAGCCGAGGATGCAAAGTTGACTCTTCCTCTACACAGGGGGAGGTCTTCTCCCTGCTCGGGCTGCTGTGGCTTGGGATCCCTTAATTCTGACACTGCTCTCTCTTGAATAATTTTAGAACCTTTTCTCATGTGGCACTGGTGATGTGCAGAAGCTGCAATTAATGGTTTCCTGGCCCACTCACTTTCTCCAAAGGGGAGCCCCTTTTGTGTGATAAAATATAGATATCAAATGATAGATGTGCAGCTTCAACAGGCAGCTATAGATCCTGTTGCATTTGGAGGAACTGGACAAAAGCAAAACAAAATGGATTTTTCCCCACCCACCCCCTACTCCCCAACAACAAAATATCTTTTGTCATTTTCAATGTCATAAGAGGCACAAACAGGTAGCAAGAAGGCACAGTGAAGTGTCCACCACTGAGCGCTCTCTTTGGCCTTGGTGAGTGATCTCCCTCCACTCAGGTGATGACAGTGGGTCCCCTCCGGCCAGTTCTCTCGTGAATCTGGGATATTTTCAGCGCGATGGCTATGAGAGGGCTCAGCACTGCCTGGAAAAAGAGGAAGAACGTTCGTGAGCATCTTGAATCAGTCACAGGCCAGGGCCTTGTGAAGGGCTCTGCAGCAAGCATCTGGATTTGATTTCCAGGCTGCCACTCACAGGCAGCCATGGAGGGTAGGAGAGCTGTCCGCTCTGGACTTCTGTTTTCCTCTCCTTCAAGGAGATTGGAAAGGGCAGGGCAGAGGACGTAGGGATACAGCTCAGGCAGAAGACGATGATCTCCCAAGTCTTACCTAGCTCCCCCCAAAATTTACCTGAGACAGTGAAGTGCACAAGCCAACTATTAGAACATGAGAGCATTTCATAAAAAAAGGAGAGTGAATTAAGAAAGTTTATGGGGCCAGGGATTTAGCTCAGTGGTTCCGCCACCTGCCTTACAAGTGCAAGGACCCGAGTTCGATCCCTGGTACCAAAAAACAAAAACCACAACAAAAAAACAAAGTTCAAAAAAACTCCAGTCTTCTTCCTATTTCCAACTACATGCTCCCAGCCTCTACCCCATGCAAGTTGAGGATAAAAAGCTCATTCTTCATCCTAAGACCACAGGTCTAAAGAATATGTCATCCTGCAGTTTCAAAGATGACAGACAGACCAATCCATTGGCAAAGGCTGCATAAGTGACAGATCCTTTCTTCCCATCACGAGGCATCTCAGTGCTCCTTGGAAGGTAGGGGAGGTTTATATTCTTGCAAAGGTGAGTGACATGAAGAGGGGTGAAAATTACTTCTTGCCCTTCAGTTGCTTTTATCATATGCGTGAGGCACTGCTTTCCCACTTGTGAAGCATACTCGATTCACAGCGAGCCTTCACAGATACAGTATTACTTATAAAACAGTGAGAAAGTCAATCTGTTTCCCTTCATCAATCTCTCTGATTCCATCAAGGAGAAGCTCTGTTTGCTGCTGATCTTGAGCACTTTAACCAAGACAGCATATGTCTCAGGAAAGAATTACCTGACTACAAGGTATTGAGATCATAGATTTTTATTGACTTTATTTTTACAATGTGCTTATATTTATCAAGTGGTATTTTTTTCATGTAGGGTGCTAGTGTAAACTTTATTTAATAAATGTTCTACATGAAAACAAAGTGAATCCATTAATACTGCAATATTGATAGAAAGGATGGTTGGGCAAATTTGGGGTAAGAGAACAAACAAGGATTCCATAATTCAGGAAAATAAAGTCTATATTGCATGGGCAGCGGGGATTCTGTTTCTTGCAATCTAACCTAATTCTTAAACAGACACAAGCATGAAAGGAGTACAAGCATTCCAAGTCCCACAACAACAACACAAGCAAGTGCAGGATGGCACAAGCAGTTCAGGGCATCCTGAGTAGAGGACAGACACAGAGGGACCAGGAAAACTTTGTAAGTCAGCCTTGCTTGGAGGGACCTCAAGGTCAGGGAAAAGTGCAAAGATTTAATTCCTTAGGCAAGGAGAGATGTTGGAGTTCTCTGAGCTGAAAGGTAACATGATTGGACCCATACTTTGAAAAGACTGATTTATAAACAAGTCTGGTAATTTATATTCATACCTTTTGCAAAATTAACTTTCACAGGCTCAAAGGGAAGCCAGACATGGTGGTGCATGCCTATAATCTTAGCACTCTGGGAGGCTGAGACAGGAGGATGCCACGTTCAATCTCAGACTGAGTAACTTAGCAACTTAGGGAGATTCTCTATCAATATTAAAAAAATAAAAAATGGCTGGGAATGCAGTTCAGTGTGAAGGCCCTGGCTTCAATCCCCAGCACCACTACCACCACCAACAAAATAAAACAGAAAAAACATGAAATAACTTCACTTCATTGACATAATCAAACTGAAATTATTTCAATGAAATGTAAGTAGGTAGTTTATGAAAATGAAGTTGAGTGTTTTAAAAAGAATTGGTAATAATGATGAGCTAATCCTGTCAGATTACATGTGTGATAATATAAAATATTGGTGGAAATTAATATATAGAGGAATTTTTTCCTTAGATTGCTTCACAATTGTCTTTAAGTTCTCACTGTACTAGAAAAATCATTATAGGGGACGAATATTGGGTGAGAATCTTTTGAAGAAGGAGAATCACAATGCTAAATAAACATTTTAAAAGGTGCTGGCCTAAAATTAACTGATTGGAAAATGGACATATATGTTTATGTTAGAAATACAATTATCAATATATGTATGTACTTGATAACTCCTTTTAACTCTCTTTGTGTATTAATGAAACAAGTGCTTTTCCTTTGCCCCAATCATGTCAAAGAAGAGAGCTTCAGAGGTAATGATACAAGCCGAAGGAAAGAAATCAAACTTTTGGAAGCTCCTAAAGAACTTGCATTCAACCAAAGAGCATCCAGTCTACCAGTTAATTCTCTTCTCTCCTCCCTCACTCCTCCCCTCCCTTCCCTTCCCTCCCTCCCTTCCTTCCTTCTTTCCTTCCTTCCTGTTTTTCTTCCTTTCTTTGGTGGCACCTGGATTAAACTCAGGGGACCTTGCACATTCTATGCAAGTGCCTTACCACTGAGCTATGTATCTCCTTTACTTTTCATTTTGAGATAGGGTCTCACTAAGTTGCCTGGGCTGGCATTAAACTTGTGATCCTCCTGCCTCAGCCTCCCAAGTAGCTGGGATTATAGGCATGCACCTCAATACCAGGCTAAGCTTCCATTTTTTAACAATAATAAAGTAATGTACTTTTTCTTCCTTAAGTATGTATAAATGTATGTGTGTCAGAATGAATGATCATACCATGAGGGCAAGAACTTTGACGTATTTGGGTATTAGAAAAGTGCTTGCTGCTTAGGATAAATCAATAAATAACTCAATAAATAACTCAATAAATATCTGTGGAATAAACAATGACATATGAGTTCAAGGAAAAGATGATGAGAAAGATAAGATCTTCTCTAGATAGGCTCTTCTCATGAAGGTCATTTGGACATGTGGGAGGGGTAAGTGTGCTGTATTCTTACTGTCCTGTACTTCTTCAGGAACCACACCTCTGATACACATATTTAAGATATTTTTCTCATGTCAACCAAGACTTGTGGAGGAGTAACTTCTCTGAGGTAGTGGGAAATGTCCATGGAAGGGAGTGAGAGAAAAGGGGTTAAAGACTAGAAGCCTCCAGATGGGAGACTTCTTAGGTGACAATGGAAGCCAAGTTTAGAAAGCATAGAAGACCATGGGATGATCTAGTTTGATTTCTTCATGCTAGACAAGGAAACTGAAGCCCAGCAAGGAGGTATGGCTGATCCAGGGTCATATAACTGTTCACGGGCTGAGCTGTGATATGGACATATGGACATTAGTGTTCTTTCCATGATATAATTCTGATATAAGATCTGTGAGAAGGAAAACTAGAGAATACAAAATAAGCCTGGGCATATGGGATCATTCCCCCCACGGTATCAGAAAAGTTCTGTACCTGCGCAAGGGTTGCACAGGACTGAACAACCATTCTTTCCAACCACAAACAGTGGATAGCAGGAAAAGAGGTGTTCCCAGGCATGTGGGCTATGATGACTGCACTGGAAGTTCTAACATAACATGAAAAAGGACTCTGATTAATAGAAATGAATCAATTATGTTAGGAATATAGAATTCTTGCCTATTCCAGTACTTCTTAGAGTGTTTGACATGGATTTTCTATAGTCAAGAGTGGAAACAGAGGCTGGTGGTATAGCTCAGTAGTAAAATACTTGCCTGCCATGCATGAGGGCCTAGGTTCAACCAGTGAATGCTTATCTTCCTCTGGATCCAGGTAGGCAATATATCCATTCAATAGTATTCACAATGTGGCTCTAGCACCCTTCTTGCACCTTGCAGGGTGTGATGGTTTATGTCTAGAAGGCTCCCCCAAAACTCTCATGTGTTCAGAGGTAGGGCTTTTGGGAGCTGATTGGATCATGGAGTGTTATACTCATGGGTGGACTGATCCATTGATTAATTCATGGCTAAATGTGCTGTTAGCAGGTGAGGCCTGTTTGGAAGAGGTGTGTCACTGGGCCTGTGCTTTTGGAGGGTATATCTCCCTCCCTGGCCCCATGACATGAGCAGCTTTCCTCGGCCATCCATTTCTATCACGATGTTTCTGCCTTGGAGCTAGCTGGCCTTACACTGAATCCCCTGAACCATGAACTAAATTAAACTTTTCCTTTAAGCTGTGGGTGTTGGGTGTTGGGTATTGTGTCGCAGTGGAGAAAAGCTAATACAGATAATTGGTACCAGAGAAATGGAGTCATTGTTGGGACTGTACCTCACCATGTGGTTTAGAAGCCTTTGGAACTTGTTTGTGGGAAGATTTTGGAAAGGTATGGAGATGTAAGCTAGAGAAACCTTAGAATGCAGTAAGCAAAGCCTGATAGGTGATTCTGGTTGGAGCTCAGAAGGTCAGAATGCTCATAGGAATTCAGAAGGTTTAAGTTGGAAACAAGAGCTCTATTAGCAAGTGGACTACAGACCATGAGTGTTATACTCTGGTAAAAAAAAAAAAAATTGTGTTCATTTTGCCCATGTCCTAAGACTCTGCAGGAGGCTGAGATTAAAGGCAATGAACTGATTGATCTGGTGGATGAAATTTCAAGACAGTCCAATGTTCAGTCTATGGCATGGGTACTGCTGACTGCTTTTAGTCAGATTTATGAGAATTATGAGGATGAAGCAGAGCAGAACAATTTGAAAAACTTAAATTATTGCCCAAAAGGAAGTATATGCCAGTATGCTAAAGAGATGTGGCTGCTGAAGAGATTAGTCACATTAAAAAGAAACCAAGTAGTTTGTTCAGAGACAAGAAGAAAAATGTCATGAGGGCATCTCAGAAATCAACAAGACCCTACCCATTTCAGGCTTAAGGGCGTAAAAGAATAAGCTCCTTTGAAAAATAAGCTCCTTTGCCTTGAGAAGAGAATCTCAGGGTTCCCTATTCATTCAGGGCTACCTAGAGAAGTGTTTTGAGGAGTTTAGCTATCCAGGAACTCAGAGACCTCTGCAACAATGGTCCAAGGAGGCTAGGATACTGCTTGATCTGGACGCAGACTTTGTGGTTGAAGGTTTTCTGGATGAAAGAATTTTAGGGTTATAGATTCCTCCACTCAGCTTTTCAAAGGCCAAGCAATGTGCTCCTGAGAGGGCAATGTTGGAAGCTGTGAGAGTGAAGCCAAAGATGCAATGGAGATCCCAGAAGGTTGGAGGTGCTAGGAACATGGAAATTCTCTTGAGGAAAACTACAAGCAGTGAGTTGAGCCAGTTGAAGAGAGAGGCCATTTGTGCTGCAACTAGTAAGGCCCTAATGGACTGGGCTGCCCAAGCCTTTTGAAATTTACATCTGGTACAACCTACCCTAGGTACTGGACATGGAGCTGCAGAATTTAATATTTACCTTATTGTTTTTTGTTTTGTTTTGACATGATTTCTCTCTTTCTCCCAATTTCTCCCTTTTGGAGTGGAAATGCTCACCCTGTGCCACTGTATGTTGGAAGTATTTAACTTTCTTTTTGAGTTTTACTGAGGACCACAGCTAAGAGTTTATCTTGAGTCTCTGAGAAGAATTTGGAATTGGACTTTTCAGCAATGCTGAAACTGTTAAGACTTTGGTGACTCTTAAGAGATGAATTAAAAACATTTTATATAATTAGATAGGCATGAGCTTCTTAGAGGCCTAGGGTAGAATATTAGGGTTTAGGTCTAGAATGTCTCCCAAAAATCTCATGTGTTCAGAGGTGGTGTTTTTAAGAGGAAATTGGATCATACTGTGCTATACTCATCAGTGTTCAATTCATTGATTCATTTATAGCTACATGTGCTGTGCTGTTAGAAGGTAAAGCCTTAATGGAAGAGGTATGTACTGGGGCTGTGCCTTTGGAGGGTGCATGTCCCTCTCAATTTCCTCCCTTCTCTCTCTACTTCCTGGCTTCCAGGAAGTGAACAGTTATCCTCCACTTTGCCCTTCCACCATACTGTTTGTGCCTTGGAGCCACCCAACCATGGACTGAATTCCCTGAAACATGTGCCTCTACTCCTCCACTCCTTTAAGTTATGAGGGCCAACTATTGTGCCCCAATGAAAAAATAACCTGACCAATAGATAGGGTTGGGTGGATGCTTACTTTCATTTTGAGTTGAAAAGCATACCGGGCTGCAAAGGGAATTGGATTCTGTCTGTATTTAAAATGTGGATATGGGGCCAGGGATTTAGCTCAGTGGTTTTGCCTCCTGCTGCACAACCGCAAGGACCCGAGTTTGATCCCCGGTACCAAAAATAAATAAATAAAATGTGGATATGTGTTTAGCATGGATCTTTGTATTGATTTTGATTTCTCAAACTTTCCTTTGTAACATTTATCTAATTACTGAATAATGTAACAACTCTTTCCCTTAAATTTTCTACCCGACTAGATCTTAGCCCTGTGTTAGGCTTTAATTTGTTTATATTTCCTCAGAAGACAAAGGAGATTGCTCCTTAAGCCTTTTCCCCCTTCATTTCTCTCTTGCTTTATGTTTGTGGTATTTTAATTCACATTTATGTAAATTAGATAAAACAAAATCTAACAAATGGAAATTTGATAGCAGTAGACAGGAGAGGTATAAATGATCTGAATGTTACAAGACTCAAAGTAAATAGCTGAGTTTTTAGAGAAAAACAAAATCCTAACCAGAAATACAATCACTTATTAACCAAAACTTGTCACATTTGTGAAGGGAATCCAGCACAAGGCTGTTCTCCATAAGGAATGTACATTTGTAGGATCAGGGTAATATCCAAGTGGGGAGGAGGGGATGGAAAATGATGGTGAGGAATGCAGAAAAGGTGGGCTGGGATGACGGTGCTTATCACAGTGCATCATTTGGGGCAGGCAATACAGCCTAGAGAAGGCCGACCACCCAGCATCAGAAAACACGGACATCCTAGCATCTATAAAACAGGGATTTACAACAAATGCCACTTTCTCCTGACCTCTAGGACCACCTACTAAACTTGCAAAGCCAGGCATTCTCTCATTATTCCATTCAAACATTTGTTTTTATTTAATGTGCTATTTGCTGACTCTGAGGCAGTAGTTTCAAACTTTAATATGCACTAGAATTACCAAAGGGTCTCTTAAAATGCAGGTTTCTGGGCCCCTCCTTCTGAGCTTCTGATTCTTGAGATCTTAGACAGGACCCCAAATTGGCATTTTAGCAATTCCTGAGGCAATCCTGATGCTGCTGGTCCAAGGCTCACACTTTGAGGGCCACTGTTCTAAGACACAGTGGTTACTGCTCCTTTCGAATACTTGGCTCCTGCTGAAGTCTAGGTTGCCTTGTTTGTATCACATGCTTCCAGCTCTTGGCCATAGATGCCTGGACCGAGACTGTAGGTCTATAGGCAGCCTGTGGCAAAAACTTGAACTACTGGATGGATTGATTCTCCCTCTCAGGAATTTGACCTGGTAAGTAATGAGAGAACAGGCAGCTGGCAGTAGGAACTAAAGCATACAGTTATAATTAATTAATTTTAGGGCATAAGGCTCCATGGTAATCCAGTTATGAGGAAGCAGAGAATTTTATCATCCTTATAAGAAGGATGATGAAAATCATAAGAAAGGAGAATGAATCCAAGAGAAGTAAACAGAGCAGAGAGAAATGATAAAAGAGTTAATAGGAAAGAATGGCATGAATTGCAACAACCTCTAAAGTAAAGATCCGTTAACTCCTCCTCAGAAGGCCTGAGTTGACAACTACACTCCATATCTACTGACTTTGTGACTTGGCTCATGGTGGACCCCATTCCAGGATTTTATGAGCTAACTGATTTCTTTGTGCACTAAAATAAAATAACATTTTTTTATTTTGGTAACGGGGATCGAACTCAGGATCTTGCACTTGGGAGGTAGGCAGCTGAACCGCTGAGCTAAATCCCAGGCCCCATAAAACATTTTTTAAAAATTAACTTAAAATAAAATAAACATATCCAAAGTACATTTTTCTTGGATCATTTTGAGGAACTATCATTGTCCAGCTTTCTACCTTCAGTGAGAAAAGTTTTTTCCTTTCGTAACTAAAACTCTTGCAAACCAAAAGTAACTTCCTCATCAAGTCAGTTCATGGTGCTATGTTCTTTCTGCTGTAGGGTGAATATCCCTTATCCAAAATGCCTGGAACTAGAAGGGCTTCAGATATCAGATTTTTTGGATTTTGGAGTATCTGCATATATAATGAAATATCTTTAGAAAGGGGCCTAGGCTAAAGACAAGATTCATCTCTGTTTTACCTGTGCCATATGTACATAACTGGAAGGTAATTTTATACAATGTCTTCAGCGCACTTTTGTTTTTACCGAAACCTCTCCCATGAGGTCAGGAGTAGAATTTTCCACTTGTGGTATCATGATCGTGTCACTCTCAAAAAGTTTCAAATTTTGAAGCATTTTAGAGATATACAACCTGTACTAGACGATTCTATCAAGGTCTCCATCAGCTTGGCTGGAAACACTCTTTGGTTAAGTCTTTTTCTCTTCCTGCACATCAAAGCAGCTGTCAAACTTCTGTCCATATTCTCACAAGGACTCCCCATGCTCTCTCTCCTCCTTATTCCCAGGGTTTATTCCTTAACACAGCTGCCTGAATTCCTAGCTTGCAGGAGTCTGCCAACCATTCTCCACCTCTCCAGAGCAAGTCTCTGTGCAGTGGAAGTGTTCACATGATCCCGTGTTGTAAAAGTCCTGGATGGCTTCCCAGAAGGTATGGTCAGCTACTCAGCACAGCTGCCAGGTTCCTGACATGTAGCTTAGACCCTCTGAGGTAGGCAGAGTGATAGCCCCTAAAGGTACTAATTCCTAATCCCTGGAACCTTACTGGGACCAAAGGGATTTCTGTACATGTAGATAAGGATTTTTAAAAATTAGCATATGTCTGCAATACAGAATAGTGATGTTCATTTTGGGGAATTGGTATATGCACATAACAAATCAATCGTTTTTTAAAATCTGATTACCCCCTCTCCTTTTCCTCCCTTCTGCCTTTGATCTCCTTCCCCTTCTCTACAAGTCTGCCTTCTTGTTTCCTACCATCTCTCTGTTTATTTATTTATTCTTTAGGGTTCTCATATAAAAGAAAACATGCAATATTTAACTTTCTGTGTCTGCTTTCTTTCACATAGCATTATGGTCTCAAGTTCCATCCATTTTTCTGCAGATGACATGATTTCATTCTTGTTTGCGGCTGTATAATATTCCACTGTCTGTAATACCATACTTATAATACCACACTGCCTATAATACCATTAATTTATGAGTATCAAGGCTGTTTTCAGAGCTCAGGTATTATTAACTGTATTGCTATAAACATGAGTATAAATATATCACTATAGTATGATGTCTTCCCCCCCCATTAAGTTTATTGGTACATTTTTGGTATAAAATACAGTTACATTCATCATTGCAATTTTGTACCATTACATGAGTATCTTGGTTCTTATTTTTTTCCCCTTCCCTTACCCTCCCTTCACCCCTTCCACCCTTTCCTATTTGCAAAGACCTTGTTTCCATTTCTTTTCCACTTTTCATATTTTTTCCTTTCCCTTTTTTCCCTTCCCCTACCCCTCCCAATTCCCCTGCTCTTTTAGACCTTTTCTTCCTGTTACACAATAT
>NW_004624736.1:4613887-4624635 GCF_000247695.1 Heterocephalus glaber
GTTGAGTATCAGATTGTTCCATCTCGTTTCCCTTTGGGGTTGCTGTAGGTGATCTGGAAGTCTGTGTTTTGAGGCTTGTTTATGTGTTTTCTCATTTCCACGGGATGGGGTGGGGGCTTCTGTTGCCCATGTGGCTCACCTTCTGTGCCCTAGGAGCCTGGGATGGCAGCAGGGGATTTCCATAGTAGTTGTTCTAGTTTTCATTTCCGCCAACAGTGGGGTTTCTTTTTCCTCACATCCTCCCTAGCATTTGTTGCTTTCAGTGTTCATGATGATAGCCATTCTACCTGGGGTAAGATGGAATCTCAAAGTGGTTTTGATTTCCATTTCCTTAGTGGCTAAAGATGATGGCCATTTTTTCATGTACTTATTGGCTATTTGTACTTCTTCTTTTAAGAACCTATTCAGTTCATTAGCCCATGTTTTTGACTGGGTCATTTGGCTTAAGCTAAGGATTTTGTGATGATGTATCCTGGATTATCCTGAGGGGTCCTAAATGCTATCACATCCTTATAAGAGTGTCTCGTGGCTAAGGGTAGTTTAGTGGTAGAGAGCTTGCATAATATTCATGTCCCCAGCACTGCAAAAAATCTTAGGGAGATCACACATAGAGGAGTGAGCCATATAAAGATGGAGGCAGAGACAAGCATGATGTGGCCTTTGGCCACAGAACCTGGAAGACGGCAGGAAGGGATTCCATCTGAGGGCCTCCACAGGGAATGCAGCTATGCCTGTACCATGATATCAGGCATCTGGCCTCCTTAACTGTAAGAGGATATATTTCTATTCTCTTAAGCCACCCAGTTCATGTGTTTGTTTTATACCCATGGGAAACGAATACACTCTTTCCACTCTTCCTTCCAGTCCCCCATTTCCACCCCATCCCACCCTGGTACCTTTAAGTGGTGATCTCTCATCCACAGGCAGCTCCACACTCTTTCTCTCCACTCTGGTGCATGTCACCTCACTGCTCTGAGGCCTATGTGAAAAATCAGCCTCCACAGAACCTCTCTTCTGAGGGGAAAAACCATTCCAAATAGAAGTAGAGAACATATTCTCCAAGAGGTTCATCTAACCAAAAATCAGCCAATGTTTTGGGACTGTGGTACCCACTAACAGACTGTCCAGCCAGGCACAGCCTCCTATGCTACCCTCCCCACTTTCACAGTTAACTGGGGCCGTTCAGAGGTGAAAGTGGCATTTAGCTCGTAAATCCAAAATGAAATGGAAGACTCATGAAGCCAACTTCCCTATTCAAACATGAGCTTCATTAGGCTTCCCCAAGAAAGTTTCCTGAGGGGAAGAGCAGGTAGCAAGCACACAAATACATGGCCAGCCTCTGTGGCACAGGTGGTTGGCAAGAGCTCTGTGCTCTTTTAGCATCTTGCTGTACAAATATAAGCCAACCTGCAGGAGTTCACTGTTCAAATATCCCAGAAATGCTTCCCTGGTCACTGTTTCTCTTTTCCACTCTTCTCTATTTCTGTACCCCTCCACTCCTTCTGCCACCAAGATCACTGCCAAAGGATGAGGAATTACTGCTGGTTTAGATGTTCTCACATTTCTCTTCATTGGACATATCCATGATAGACTTCAAAGGTCTCCATGTGGAATATACTTGTTAGTTTAGTGGGAAATGAGTCCCCCAGCCCTTTACAAAGTTGTTAGCAGAGATAGAACTAAATGATTGAAACCAGTGGTTAGAAAACAAAAGTCTCTTGACAGTTTGCTAAGAGACTCTTTTGCTTCTTTTTTCTGTGTTTTCTAAAAGATTCCTAGGGGATCTAGGTTATCAGTCCTTACTATTATTTTTCAAAATCTGAGCTCCTGTTTTGGAAAAATGATATGATTCCTCTTGGCTTTCTGTTTACAGATCCCAGGAAGTCTTTCTCCTGAGAGATGAAGTAGAAGCATCCACAGGTCTCTAAAATATTGGCCAGCAGGCTGCCACATGAGGACTACCTACAAATCACTTGAAGACACTGGATGTGGGCCCTAGCCATAGAGGTGGAATATTCATCATTTCTATGGACCCTTTGGGAATGTGCAGCTCTGACAAGCTCCCAAAATGGTGTTGATGCCTGGCCATGCCTGGGAACCACTCAGAAAATGCTATGCTCCTTATCCTAGGACAGTCAGTAGAGGACAGTGGCTATGTATGGACTCTGAAGCCACACTGCCTGGGATCACAACCTGGATCTACCTTCTATGAGCTGTGCAATCTGGGTATGTTACTCACTCTCTCTGTGCATTAATTTTTCTTATATAAAATAGGGCACACTTACCTCATAGAGCAGTTGTGAGGACTAAATGAGCTAAGAACAGGAAACAGAATAGCTCTTGGTACAAAGGGAGGGTGTATAAGGCTTTGCTATTACCATACAAACCAAGGGTGAAACTGAGCTAACACTTGAACATGTTCATAGCAACCCACAGAGCTAGCGGAGGGCATGAAACCTGAAGTCCAGCGGCTAGTCAGTACACTCTATGATCTTTTATTCTGTCTGATTAAAAATCAATACATATTTTTTCAAAGTGAATCCCTTGAGAAATCATTCCCATTCAAATCAGCAGCTTTCTGCTGTCACATGCCTGGCTGCCCTATTCACTGTGGTGTCAGCCTGTTTTGTGTGCTTCTGACCCCTGGGGTTTGCCAAGGAATCCTGTCCTGCAGTCACCCTGGCCCCTTCGTGGGAAGCTGGCCTCTGTGAGGATGTGGTAGGTGTTGCGTGTGTGAGTGGTGCAGTGTGGTGCACCCACAGCGCTGCTATCACACGTGGCTCAATGGGGAAATACGTACCAGAAAGCCTCTGAGCTTCCAGAAGCCCTCAAGCCAGATCTTCACCTTTCCTCAGCTAAAAAAAAAGCTCTGGATTTTATGGCTATGCAGCCCATGCTATGGTTTGGTTATGGTTTCAGTCCAAAGGGTTTGTTTGTTGGAAGCTGGGTCCCCAGGGTGGTGACACTAGAAAATGGTGAGCCTTTAAGGGATGGAACTTAGTGGGATGTCTTTGTGTCAGAAGAGTCTGTGGGACCCCAGCCTGCCTGGCTTCCTGTCTGGTGATGTGATTCTTTCTTTTTGCCCACGTTCCCACCATGATGCCACCTTCTATTAGACCCTCACCTGAGGCTAAACCTATGGGGCCATGGGATCTCAGACTTTTAGCTTGCAAAGCTGAACTAAGTATTTTTTATAAGTGGTTTGCCTATTTTGTTATAATATGAAAAACTAATCAGCATGACCTGGACCCAATATGGAAACTGCACTAGGACTAGGAGGCATCCCTGGAAATCAGTGCTTCTTAGATATAGATGGTCATGGGATTGCTTTATGGTGAGAGCTCCAGCCAGCCTCTCCTTATTTACTCAGATATGTATACTCTACAGGACTTTTTAATTTGGTTTGTGTAAAATAGGAATCTGAACACATTCACATACTGGTTTACATTTACCCAAACTAACTCTGTAAAAGATGAATTTCAAACATTTATTTATAAAGCCCTTGCTAGTCTCAGCTCAGAAAGGCTCTTCAGAATAAGTCGCTTTCCACGCAGGTCCCTTTCCTGCATGGCATTATTTGATCTGTGGCAGCTCTTAGTGTCACATACCAATACCTAGTTTCTTCTCCTCCCTAATATAGGGAGACTGAGCTTCCAGGATCTCTCCTGGTCACAAGGGACACTGAGACTATTTGCAGTGGGTTAAAAGTGGAGAAGATGTGGTCATTTTTAGCCAAAGCTCTTCTCCCTCTACACAGTGATCAGCAATGTTCCAGGTTCCTGTTCCATATTCCTGAACTCTGGAGAAAGCACAACATGGAGAAGCACATCCACCCATAGTGTGATACACATAAAGTGCAAATATGAAATACACCTTGTCTTCGATAGTTTCAGGCTACTGAGATTTTTGTGGTTGGTCTGTTTTTGTTGTTTTCTCTTCTTTTCTTTTTGATGTGCTCTGCCACTGAGCTACAACCCCATGCCCAGCTCTTCACTAATTTGAAGTGGAAAATACCATTTCAAAAACATTTTCCAATTAAAAGTATGAAGAAATAGACTTTATCCTGGGGAGCCTATGCTCCTGAAGCATGTTTTGCTTTTAGACATGGAGTCATCATTATTACATTGGATATTCCAACACCAGTTGCTATATTGAGATGAATGTTCCCCAATGGTCCATGAGTTAAAGGCTGGGTACCCAGGGTGGCACTTTAGAGAGATGGAGCCTTGTGGGAGGTCCTGAGGTCCTCACAGTCATGCACTTGAAGGGACGGTCTAGTCCCTCCTTATTCTGTTCTTTCTCCTTCACCACCTGCCCATGAAATGAGCAGTTTACTCTACCACAAGTCCCAACTATTGCCATCTGGCACTCCCTTCAGAGTAAAAACAAGGGGCCAATCCAACCGTGGAACCTCTGGAACTATGGGCCCAAGTCAACCTTTTCTCTGTTAATTATTCTAGACATTTTATTATAGTGAAAAAAACTGACTAAATACAACAAATAAAAGGATAAGAATGGTGTGGCAGCTTTAAAACACGGCTGCAAATTCTTTGGAACTCATTAAAGGGAGCATTTCCTTTCTCTTGTCTTGAAACTTGGCAGGCTTGTGAATACCAACCAATACAGTTCAGGGGCAGTGATGTTACATGACCTCTGAGTCTGGGTCACAGAAGGCCCTGAACCCTACCCATAGATCCCTAAGCGGCTATGTTAAGTCTATTGTTAGGCCAAAAGGCATTCAGTGTGGGGTGAAGAAGCCTCCAGAGATCCCAGCTCCAGCTGTCTGAGTTACTCCCCATCTTTCTAGCTTCCCATCAGACCCTACACATGATGGAACAGGGCAAGACGCCACCTCACAGGCCATGTCCAAATCCTGGCCCCCACCATTCATGAGAATGTTCAAATTCTCATTACTGTGCCACTAGGTTTTGAGGCAGTTTTATTTTTATATTTGTTTAAATTTTTATTTTATTGGTCCATTTTAGGTATACAATATAATAACATTCATCATTGGAAATCTGCACCTTTACATATTCTCTTGGTTCTTATTTTTTCCCCTTCCCCTGCATTCCCTTCAACCCCTCCATCCCTCCCTATTTACAAAGACTTTGTTTCCATTTTTCCATTTTCTCATATTAATTCCATCCCCTTCTTTCCTTTCCCCTACCCCTCCCACTTCCCCTTCCCCTTTGCCCCTTTTCTTCCTCTTTCACATTATCTATTATACCTTTCAGTCCTTTTACACTTTCAGTTTCTCACAGTAGAGAAACTATTCGGTATTTTCACATTGAGGCAGTTTTAAAAGCAGCAACAGCTAAGGACAAATGCAAAAGGTAAGCAGTTTACACAGTGCTTCAGGCTTACTGTTTAGGCTGAAGTTTAAACAGTTTGAACGTCCAAGAGGTGGGTTAAAGGACAGATGATGTGAAAAGCTTGACAGTATGTTGGCTGAACACATGAATCAGTAGGGCCTACTTTCATTTCCATTTCTAGCACTAGCAAACAAGGTTCTTCATCCCTGTATACCTCAATGTTAATTGTTTCTATCTCACAGGGTTGTTGTAAACATGAAATACATTTAAAGCACTTAGCAAAGTGATAGTCACATAGTAAATAATAGTAGATTTTAATAGCATAATTATCATTTTATCCATTTTAAATCATGTTTTCATTGCCTGATTATTTACAGGCATAAAAGCAACTCACAGACACAGATTCTATTTGGCTGGCCCTTTTCCCTATGGACCAGCAGTTAAAATCCAGATCTCAAAGCCACACTCTGTCTGCCTTGGAGTTACCACCATGCCACATTTCAGAGCTGTTGCTGCAAATTAGTGCTAATGAGCACAGAGGAGGGATCTGTTGCTCATATCATCACATGGCAGGGGGTCCTCTTCACCCACTTTCCACAGCACTCGGACACAGGTGCACACAGTGGTCACCAGGCAGGCAGATGTCTACACAGCCTGGCCCTGTGCAGCATCCCCAGCCCGGATTCGTGGCTCTGTCACCCATGGCAGGCAGGAGGCCTCACCCGGACAAATGTACAAATACGCAGCATGGACATAGGAATGAACACCAAACACAGTCTTGTGCTTGCCAAAGCAGACTCAGAAACCAGAAAATACCACATTTCCTGGCTGCATCCAGGTCACAGGCAACACAATTGGCTCCACAGCAAAACAGAGAATTGACTGATCTGCAACAGTTTGGGGAAGAAGAAACATCTTCTCTTGGTCTCATCCATAGTTTGTGCCTTGAGTTATAAAGCTTTGATCCTTCCTTAACAATTGTTAATAGTTGACACTAAGTACCAAGTACTAACCCAAATTTATCTATTAAGCTAACTGTAATAATAGCCCATGAAGCAGGCGATAACATACCCATTTTACAGATAAGAAAACCGCGGTTTGGAAGCATGGCATTATTTGCTCAAAATCTCATTGCTAATGAAAACCAAGCTGAGCTCTAAATCCAGCCAGTGCTATCATTTTAACTGCTCAGTTGGGCTGTGTCTTATTACCCTAGACAGCCCTTATACAGAAAGAATTTTACTTTCTGAAAGTTTAAAAGATCTCTGTGCTAATGCCTTTGTTATGAAAGGTTTCTGTTTCAGGTACAGTACTGAAAACTGCCCTTTTCAGAATTATGAAGTACAGTAATCATGGGAAATTGCATACAATTTAATATATTCAGATTATTTGTATAAGTGATGCTTGTACTGCTGAAAACACAGCTTGAGTTTTAAATGAGCACATCAAAATTGTTTTTTCCTCGTAGCTGAAATACAACCTGCGTATATTGCCTGAATCCAAAATTTGTTAACAGCACTATGACATGAAAAGGATTGGCTCCTTTTGGAATAATTTTTATGATGAACAAATGTTGCATTTTATCAAATCCTTTTTGTGTTCATTTTGATTTTACTAACTTAAATGCCTTTGTAATAGTACCCTATATACAAACAAGCACATGTCCATTAAGTTGGGGATGTTAACTACTACTGTTTAAATATTCTCCATTCTTACTAACTGCTGAGACTTCTTGTCCTAACAATTACTGAACAAAGTATTAAAATATTTGAGGATTACTGAAACTTCTCTATTTTCTTCTTATCTTTTTGTCAGTTTTTGCTTTGTAAATTTAAAATTATGCCATCTGGGAAAATTAAACCTGTTAATATTTTGAAGAGTCCCTCTTCATCTTTAGCAATGCTTTTCACTTTAAAAGGGTACTCTATCTGAAACTAATGAAGCTAATTTTAAAATTATTTATATATTTTTTTCCCATTTTTAAACTATCAAATTCTGTATTTTTTGCTTTAATGTCTTTTATTCTAAGCTTAAATTTGTCTTTTCTTAAAATCCAAATTTCATCTTTCTCTTGGAGTATTTACTTATGTATGTTTAAAGGAATACTATTTTTGAGTTTAAATCTCTTATTATATCTTTTTATTTGACACACTTATTTTTCTTTTTTCTCTTGGGTTATTTTTAAAGTTGTTCTGTATTTTCCTCTCTGAGGAAATTGTAATCTTTTTGTTTACATAGACATCACAACATGACACCTTAATTTATCTACCTGTAGTATATTTCCATACTTTCGTTTCCTGCAAAATATGCAAGAAATGTAGTTCAGGATTTTATCTACAGTTACTCTTAGACTTATTGTGTTTGTAAATTTTAGTTCTGTTCTGTAAAATATTTAGAGCACCACTGGACATTATTATTAGTATTTTATGTAGCTAATGTCTCCTTTTAACATTTCTTTGTTTCCATTCTTTGTTGCACTTTATCCCAAATATCCACCTGGGATAATTTTTCTCCTGCTTGAAGACTGTCTTTGACAGTTTTCTTTTTAGTATGAGTCCACTATTCTCTCAGTTTTTGTTTATTTGAAATATATTTTGGTTTCATTTTACAAGAAGAGTTTCAGTAAATTGAGAATTTTAAGCTGATAGTGAATTGGTCTTCTGGATTTCAGGGTTGCTGTTGAAAAATTAGTTGACAAACTACTGCTGCTTTGTCTTTGATTTTCTGCAATTTTAGATTGGTGTATCTAGATATGAATTTATGTTTATATCTCCTGCTTGGCCTTCTAGAATTGGTGAACTAATTTCCTTCATCCACAGCTATTACCTTCTCAAGTTTTGCTTACCTTAGCGTCTCTCCCCTGCTTTTTTGCGACTCTAAAATATATTAGACCTTCTCATGTAACCTTCATGTCTCTGACCCTGTATTATATTTTCCACTTTTTTCTCTCCAGCTGCATTGTATCTAATTTCTTCTGGGATATTTTAAGTTCACTAATACTCTCTTCAGTTGCTGTTAAACCTATTTATTATGTTCTTAATTTCAGTTAATTTTTTCAGTTCTCTAATTTAACATCTTGATATCTTGTTATAGTCTCCAGTTATGTGCTTTGTCTTGTATACTCAGTATATTTATCTCTCTGTATGTGGTATTTTACTTCCTGAATATTGTAAAGATAACTTTTTTTTTTTGGTACCGGGGATTGAACTTGGGACCTTGCACTTGCAAGGCAGGCAGCAGAACCACTGAGCTAAATCCCCGGCCCGTAAAGATAGCTGTTTTATAGTCTGTACTGAATAAATTTCAGTATCTGTGGATTTCCTTCAGCTGTACATTATTTCTGTTGATTCTCTTACGTAATACTTTGTCTATTCAAGTGGCCTATAGCCTTTTATTGTGTGCTGGCTATTTTGTTTAGAAAATTACATATAGAAATAACTTGAGACCTAGGATATTCATTTCCTTCATTTCCTTCTTGAGGCTTCTGAGGAAGTAGTAGTTCAGAGGTGGCAGTTCATGGATTTATATCCGTGGATTAGAATCTGTGCTCTACCTTTAGAATGGTTTCCTTCAAGTTTATGACCTAGAACAGGGGTTGTTATGTCAGGATCTTTGCCTTTGGCGAGTAATGAACTTTTACCCTTTTTCCTTCAGCCATATGAATCTGCCACACAGGTTTGCCTCTTAACTGCCTCTTTGGCCTATCTTTTCTGTGGCAGGGCCAGGTCATAATAGAAGACACTTTCCCACCTAGGCCCAATGTCTGCCACCTATACCCTGCGTAGTTCACACTAGAGGCAACTGTTCCTTAGCATTTCTCCTAGGCAGGCAAAATCTTTCTTCCTGGCTTTTTTCCCCAGGCTTCATCCTCCTTTTTGTGCTGTTATCTGGTCACTGATGCTTTTAAGAAGATGCTTTTAGACATGTCTTTTAGTATTTTTTCTTTTGAGAGAGAGGGTTAGTTTGAATCACCTAGTCTACCATTACTAGAAGCTACAAGTCCTTCACACAGGGTTTGTTTTATTTTTTAATCATTGCCCTGCTAATTTTTGAAAATAAAAATTTCTTTGAAAATCCAAATATTTTGTTTCATTTGGAACCAGAAAATTTTGTCAACCTTGAAACATCTAGCCCATATATTAAGAAGGCAATTATTTGAGAGTCCTGAGTTGCCATCATGTCACTGTCTTCAACTTGTCACAATCTACATTTACTGCCTATTTTGTTGACATCTGAATTAACTAACATTGAAACAAGTGATAATGGAGCAAAATTCATAAATGATTTCAATATTAATGAACATGGGTTTATCTGATTAATTACATATCCAAAAAATCTAGGGCATCTTAATTTATTTTTTCTCTTTTTCTGATATAGAGATTCTCACAAGGAGCTTGAAGATTTCTGTGGAGGGCTGGCAGATTGTAGAAGGAGCCCAGAAACCTGGGGAGAAAAGGAACTGAGATCCTCCCAAAAAGAGAAAGGTTTATTCTGCCTCACTGATTCAGAGGTTTCAGTCCATGATCAGCTGGATGCAAGGCAGAAACGTCATGGCAGGAGGGGCTGGCAGAGCAAAGCTGCTCATCCCTGGAAGCCAGGAAGCAGAGAGGGTTGGAAAGAGCCAAAGAGGAGAAGGAGCTGGGACAATAATATACCCTTCCAGGTTACACCCCCTGTGACCTACTTCCTCCAACCCCACCAGGCCCTACCTCCTAAAAGCACATTGAACTACGAACATGTCAATAGATTTCATCCACTGACATCAGCACAGCAGTGCTCACCTTGCAAAATCCCACCTAGAACACATGAGCCTTTGGGGAAATATTTTTATTTAAACCACAAAGGCTTCTCTTTTCTTAGCTTGAACAATGGCTCCTAGGCAGAGACTTTCCATGGCCAAATGGTAGAAGCCCGGCACCACTTAAGTTGAGGCCCAACCCAAGGCAGTGCTAATTTTCTAAGGAAAGAGTTATCAGGCTCTTTACTCAACTGCCACCCCATAGCTGACTTCATGTAACCAGTTACAAGAACTGCAGAGTTCTCCAGCTTGTAGAGGACACAGCCTTCTAAGAGCAGGCTGGCCCACTGAAAGGGATATGAAGACATAAAACTGAGTAGGAGATATGAAAAAGAGACCTGACTTCCTACTAAATTAGAAATGTGGGACTTGAGAGGAGGTGAGCTGCTCCCAGCGCCCAGAAGGAGGCTTCCAGGCCACTGTACCTCCCCCCAGGGTAGAGGAGGTGAGCCACAGGGGTGCTAGCAGCACCACCTCCCTCCCCTCCCCACCTCCCCACCCCGTTGAAATGAGAAGACACGTAAACAAGTCTCAAAACCAGACTTCCAGATCACCCAAAGCAACCCCAAAGGGAAAGGAGATGGAACAATCTGATACTCAACCACCCGGACTCCCTGAACTGGCAACAAAAGAAGATC
>NW_004624736.1:4628184-4657826 GCF_000247695.1 Heterocephalus glaber
GAAGGGAGGGCAGGGGAAAGGGAAAAAAATAAGAACCAAGATACATCATGTAAAGGTACAAGATCCCAATGATGAATGTAACTGTATTCTATACCTAAAATGTACCAATAAACTTAATGGGAAAAAAATTTAAAAATTAGAAATGTGGGTCTTGAGGATGGCATGGGTTCTGTTTATTACATGCCAGACTAAAGATGGCCACTCTGAGTACTCTAATTTATTTTTTCATAGACAGATGAGCATCTTCGTATTTTTTAATGGCAAATAGTATAGCACCCTGGTTAAGACCAAGGGCTCTGGTGTCAGATTCCAGATTCAAACACTAGTTATATTATTTAAAAACAACAGATTATCAAATCTCTAAGCCAAAGTTTTCTCATTTATAAAACATGGATGGATAGGGGCCGGGGATTTAGCTCAGTGGTTTCGCTGCCTGCTGCGCAAGTGCAAGGACCCAAGTTCGATCCCTGGTACCTAAAAGTAAATAAAATAAAACATAGATGGATAGCACAAATATGCATAGCTTTAGACTCTGTTAAGAATAAAATATAACACATATGAACCCCACAGAATTCTACTTATCCCATGTATACGTAAGTGCATGATATTTGTTGATGAACACATTATTGTTGCCATGGTTATTCTTGAAGTAGGAAGCCTGATGTGCTAGAACAGAAGGGTGGAAGTGAAAGGACCCATATTCTAGTGTGAGAAGGCTGACCTCTGGTAGACAGCCAACAACCTCTCTGGCTTCAGCTCATTTACCCATAAAAGGAAGTTCATATTATCTTTTCTGATGGAAAATAAGATTAAATAAATATTAAGAATGTCAGAGTGCTGCCAGCTTTTTGAGTGTAAGCCATTCAAAGCCATTTAAATCAGAGGGAACATCTTTCTGGGTCAGTGAGACACTCAGCCCAGGAGAGCTGGCCTTAATTTGTGTATAGAGGCCCCTTAGCCCCGCTAGATGGAATACAGTCAGATTGTAGTTGGACAAGACAATGCTGAAAAGAGAGAACAGACGTCACAGCACTTGGCACACATTCTTTAATGGCAGATCAGTTTTCAAAGCAATGGCAAGGACAGCCACAACAAGCAGAGTTCACAAGGACTTCCACAGAAAGCAGAGTTGAACAGGAGAATTGTGGAGCAGTAGCAAAATGGAAAGAAGGAAAACTCTGCCGTGAAGGCCACTCCAGTCTTATGAAGAGTTTTTTTCCCCACAATATAAAAACTATTGGTGGAATTAATTGATGGCTAACATTCATTTTACGAATGCAGTTTTGTCAAAGGAATATGTTCCTTCATGTTCCTTTTCTTTAAGACTCAGCTGCAATATAACCTGTATTTTAAATAATTGACCTTTTCTTAGTTATTGAAGTTGTGCTAGACCATCTACCTACAAATTTAGCAAGCATTCATGTCTTGCAAAAAAGAAATTAGAACTTTTCTTTACTTCATCCAGGAGTTATTTTGAACCTTTTAGTTCTACTAAGATAATTGTGTGAAGAAAACAGTCTCACACTGCTAAGTTGAGGTAGGGTTTCTATGGAGACTCAAAGTAAAACTGATTTTCCTCTTTCCCTTTTTGTTAATTGACCTAAGAAACAGGACTAGGTCTTCAAGCATCCTGGAAATATTTTTTCTGGGTTATTTCTACACTTCTGGTAATTTTCCAGAAAGGGGAGAGAATGGCGAAAGCCAGATAGCCATATAACTGTATCCTTCATGTTAGATTTATCTGGTTTGGAAGGAAAATCAATCCTACTAAGCAATGTTGAAATAAGAATTCCAAAGTTCTTCTATAGCAAGACTAACAATCCTTTTAAAATTTATTTTATTTTTTAATATTTCAGTACTAGGGATTGAACCCAAGGCCTCTGAACTGAACTACATTCCTAACCCTTTCTTTAATTTTTGAGACAAGGTCTCACTAAGTTGCTAAGCTGCCCGGGCTGGACTCACACTTGGGAATCTTGCCTCAGCCTCCCAGAGTGGTGGGATTATGGGCATGTGCCACCATGTCCAGGTAACTTCTTAAATTTTAACATGCACACAAATCACCCATGGAGCTAGTTAAACCTGACTCAGTGGATCTGGAACAAAACTGGTGATTCTGATTGTGCATTTTAAAGCAGCAACTGCCTGATGCTGGTCTAAGAACTACCTATTTAGGTAGCAAGAGTTCAAGGCAGTGCTAGAAACAGCACAAAATAGCTGGGGATTTAGCTTAGTGGTTCTAACACCTGCCTTGCAAGCACAAGGACCTGAGTTCAATCTCCAATACCGTAAAAAGAAACAGCACAAAATATATCTTTTTAAAAACTTTTTATCAAATCTTATTCATTTAAAAGAATAAAGTGAGTTTAGAATGACTACAAATTCTGAACAATGTTAGTATGAAATATACCACGCTGATGGTTAGAGCCAGCAGCTTGATTCACCTATATAATAGAAAGACCCACGTAGTTAGAGACAGTGTAACATGTACAGGTGGGAAATCTTAGACCTATATCATCAAGGTGTCTTAGTAGTTTTGCAACACCACACTGACCATCCTGACTACAATTCCTAAGGATATAACTGAAAATCAAACAAAGAGCAGAAAGTAGCAACCAATTTGTTGCTTCCTAGGGGGTGTGAGGCTTCCCTGGAAAGTGAATTTGAGAGGACTGATAAGGATGTGCATTATAACAGTACCTTGTTACCAACTCTTGGAAGCCTGCATCCAACCAGAATGCCCTGGCTTGGGACACCTACTGAAAACCATTTGTAAACAATTGCCTTAAATAGAAAAAAGAAGAAACCCTCCAACAGAAAACCAAACATCTGAACAAAGACTTTAATTTTGTGACTACACACATACTCGAAGACATTTTTCTTTCTTGTTTGGTTGCAGTCAAAAGTTAGGAAGTTCACTCTCAGAAAGTCAATTTTAGAGATTGGCAGAGAGACTGGATTTTTCCCCTAAAACTTTGAAATTTGTCTATACCCACAAATGCACACACACACAAATACAAATGTAATTTTATCTTTTATAAAATATTCAGCTTAGCCAAGCTCATTTTGATGTGTGTGTGTAATCAGAAATTGTGTACAATGTATCATGTTCAGAAGCCTGTAGGTTAACATGTTGACTCTCAATCAAATATTTTTAAATGGTTTTAAAAGAATCAGAAGATTTTGTGACATGTTAGGATTATCTGACATTCAAATCTCAGTGCCCGTAAATATAGCTTTATTGGAATATAGCTGAAATAATCCATATACTGTCCATGGGTGCTTTTGTGCTATAATCACAGTTGAGAATTTGAAACACAGACCATTTGACAAGTATTATGGGTTAAGCTATGAATTATGTCCTCCTAATGTTCCCATGTTAAAATCCAAACTGCTAGCACCACAGAACGTGAGCTTATTTGGAGACAGGGTCTTTACAATGGTGGTCAAGTTAAAACAAGGTCAATAGAGCCAGTCCACATCCCGTATGACTTACAGTATGGTTTGGATATTAAATGTACCCCAAAGGCTTGGTCCCCAGTCTGTGATGTTACTGGGAGAGGTGGGACCTTCAGTAGTGGGAGGAAGTTAGATCACTGGAGCCTTGCCTTTGAAGGAGATACTGAGACGCCTGTCACTTTTCACGTCACATCAAGTAAGCAGCTTTGGTTGGGCAAGCATGCCCTGCCATGAAGGCCTATGCTGCCCTAGGCCCAAAAGCAACACAGAGAACCAACCATGAGCCGAAACCTCTAACGCCACCAGCCAAAATAAATCTTTCCTCCTCATGAGTTGACTATCTCAGATATCTTGTGTCACAGTGAGAAAGCTGACTCACACACAACTGGTATCCTTATAAAAAGGGGAACTTTGTGTATAAATACAGAAGGAAGGCAGTATGAAGAAGGAAAAGACAGCCATGCACAAACAAGGAAAGAAGGCTGGACCAGATGTTTTCCTTATGTCCCTCAGAAGGAAACAACTCTTTCCATACCAGACTTCTACCCAGAACCTCAAGACAATAAGTCTCTGCTTTTAATCCACCTAGTCTTAGGTGCTTTGTTATATCAGCCCTAGCAAACTAACACAGCTAGAAAAACCTAAAGTATTTTCCGTTTGGATCTTAACAGGAAAAGCTTGCTGACCCCTGCTCCAAATGACTGAGTTTTATGTTCAGCACTTTGAAGCTAGCAATGACTGCTTGGTGGCTAGCAACAGAGGCTCCAGAAATCTTTTCTTTGGTGAATCTACCCTTCATCGCACACCCACTCCAGAGTTTAAAACATTGTTCCCTGTCACATTTGCTCAGAACTGCCTACAGATAGCACATTATTTTGGATAAAACAGGATCATCAAACAAGCCCAATTCAGTGCATATTGTTCTAAGCCAGAAAGGCAGTAAATTTGTTTTGCACACTCCATAAATGCAGGAGTCCCAAAGGATGGAAGGAGTGAGAGGAGAAGAGAAAAGAGAGGCAGAAAGAGAATCTCAAGTTCATTTCTGAGCTTTTCAACACAGTGAGATGTACCGTATCTAGATTCCAATAGCATAAGGACTCTGGCAGTCTTTTCGTAAGAATCAGGTTTTTAGAAGCTGCCTGTACTCCTGGGAATCTTTCCATAGATCCTGTTGGGTCTCTGAGATCTTTATGGGAGAGGAAAAGACAAGTTAGTTCTACTAGAAAACTAGTTGTTAAGTAGTCCGAGGATCTTCTATCCTCGTGTGAGCACAAACTGGTCTACAATGTTATTAATAAAAATCAGAGCAGAGCAGGAATAATAATGTTAGTGACAACTAACATTTATTGAGTTATTTATTACCAAGCCAGATGCTAGGCAAAATTTTCTCTGTGAATAATATGATTTAATCATTATAACAATCCTATGAAATAAAAAGTATTTTTACTTCCACTGGACTGATGGAGTAATTGAAGTTAGAAAAATTAACTTGCCCAAGATCACAGAAGTGGAAAATGGTGGAACTAGGTCACAAAAGCAAGATATCTGATTTCAAAGCACAGGCTTTGGACCAGAGGGCAATGATCCAGTATTAATGGTATGTGAAAAAACAGTATCTTGTTGGGGTGCTCTCCCCAGTTTTTAGCAACCTGAAAAAATGACAGTGGTCTTATCTTTTTCGCTCTCTACGGTAAGCATGCCTGTTTATTCTGAGGCATTGACACTGTAAAGGACTGCCCCTCCTAGGGTTAGATCATCCTCGAAATAGCCAACAACTCACCTGGAAGGGCCTTCATATGCAAGCCAAACATCTCCTTTATCAGGATCTCACAGGGCTCTCACCCTTGGGCCTCTGTTTTTCTGCCCTAATCTCCTCAAGGCCAGGTACCAGGCAAGTAGGAACCATCGCTATGCTCCATAGCTTACTGAAATTACTCAAACCAGCCAATCTTGCATCTGCCTACCTTGCCGTGCCTTACCTGTCCTGCAGAAAGCACAATCAAGGCTTTGGCTCTAGCACTGCTCTTGGCCCTTCTGCCTCCTGGCTGATTCTGGGGCCTCCCTATGTGGTCTGGTAGAGCATGTCATGCCTCTTTCTCTTAGGAATAGTCAGTCACAAACTCTTTTTTCAGCGACAGCCATCTCCTAATCTGTTTGCCTCACCTTATGGGAATAACATTAAAATCTGCATTTTGAGCCATGCTCACAGCTTCATCTACCTTGCATCCCTGTATCATACAGTATGGCAGATACAGCCCCAAACAATCAACCAGAGCCTCCCATGATGACTTCTACCGACAAAAATGCTCAGAAATGAGATCCACAAAGGAATATAATACTAGCATTTCATAAGCTTTTTAATTGCTTTGTCTCCTGTCCAAGCCCTAAGCAGTCTGGTATAGAAATGCATTTCTCCTGGAGTTTGTCATATCTTCCAGCATTCCTGTGAAGCAAAGAGAAAAATGGGAACTCCCTCACCTGCATCGTGAATGGGAGTCTTTAGGGCGAGGGCATCAGACTTAAAATCAACCAAGAATAGACAGAAGAACTAAGACTGCAACATTCCTTGCCATGACAGCCTGGATCCTGTGTATCCCGTACGATTGAAGCAGCACTGTGGTGGGAAGCCCAGGCCAGGCCTGCCCCAGATGCTGGCTGATTGCACATACTAGTCCGGGGCTTTCTTCTGAAGGTCACAGCCAGGGTCCAGGTTTACTGTCAGTATTTGTTTGCTAAGATACACTCTTGTTTATGAGCAAAGCAAATGCTTTGCTGTCCACCAAAGCAGGGCATTGCTTCAAAGAAAGCCTGAATCACCACTAGTCCATGAGACCCAAGGCACGGAAACTTGGTTGTGCTGTGCATCTGGGCTGGAATCAAAAGCATGAGGGAAAAGCCAGATTTTGCTGGGCACAGCTGATCAGACTCATTCATCTGGCAAGAGGAGTTAAGACCAGTGACCTTCTGTACTTCTGTGACCCATGCAAATTCATCCATGCCACATTTTCAACCTGAGTAAACAAGACCCTGCAAGACTCGGGGATTTGTGGGCATCTGCAGCACCAAGTTAACCAACAGCTGGTTAAGCATGTTCCAGACACAGCAAAACAGACGTTCCAAGATTTAAAAGAAAAAATTTTTTTGTAAGAAGATGGTATTTAATATTTTATGTTGTTTCTTGGGGGGGTTTTTTGGTACCAGGGATCGAACTCGGGTCCTTGAGCGTGCAATGCAGGCGGTGAAACCACTGAGCTAAATCCCCTGCCCAATATTTAATATTTTAGAAAATCAGAACATCATCATAAATATAAAATATTGTTAGATTTCCTTACATTTATTTTTAAAGCTAATTTAAAAAAATTTTGAAGCACATATCTGAAAGTAGCAAAGGAAGTATAATTTTTGTCAAAGTTCAGGGTTTCTAAATGTTAACCTAAACTTATCCCAAAGGCTGGATCAGAGTACAGCCTTCAGCTCTTAGTCACTGTTCTGTGTTTTAGCCACTGGGTTTGTGGGATAAGTTGGCCATGCCAAGGTATTTTTACAAGATGTGGAGGAAAGGTCTCTCCTGCGTACACTGCCATCAAAGGTGGACCTGATACGGGTCGATCTGCAGGACTCACATGAGCAGCATTTGCAGCAGCAGTCACAAACTTGCCTGCACGTCCCCGGGGGTGCATAGCGTGGGCAGACAGGCCCCGGAAGGGAGTTCTGGTCACAATGACGGGCTGAGGAAAAGGCTAACTGTCATCAGAACTCTCAACAGCCCTGGAGGGCAGCAGACACTAGTCCCTGGGAAACTTCCGCCACACTCCTAGCCCGGGAGAGTTTCTCACCTAACACCATGGACCGTGCCAGAACCCTTCTCAGCTGGAGGGAAAGCACTGCAAAGTGATGGCACAGCAAGAGTCCAGATCTCAACATCCAAGCGAGCAGAAGGAGGACCATGGGCTTGGGGGTTTTCTTCCAGGAAATAATTTCCACAGATTAGCAGAAATATTAAAAAACTGTATCTTTGCTTTTTTCCCAAGTTTAATTCTGCTGAGCGACTTGTAGGAAGACAACTGTACCAAGTTCCTTTCTACACCACTAGAGGGAAATCTAAGCCATCTGATTAGAATTTGTTTCTTTTCTTCCTAAAAAAAAAACCAAAATTTTAAAACTGAAGATACTTTGAGAGATTATCATGCTCAGTCCTTTCCAGCTTTTCCCATATTTATAAATTATTCGATTCTATGTACTCAGAAATGTCTAGAAAAGCAGAAATCAGCTCTGTTAACTGGGCAGAAGCATCCACAACTGAAAAATTATCTTAACATCAATCTGAATCCCTTCCAGTGCAGCTTGAGTTTATTTCTTCAAATTACGTATTCATTAGCTATGGAGAACAGCTGGCCATCCTTTTCTGCCTCTTATTATTTTTTAAATTCCCTACAACCTCCACGTCACACCTCTTTTCCTAGCAGAATGAGCCAGCTCCTTAACTTGCCCTTAGATTTTACAGCTCAAGTCTTTCACCACATGTTTCTTTTCTAAACTCTCTGGGCATCGCTCCACCTTCCCCCTATAGTTCCAGCTTGCAGCAATACAGACTAAACTCTAAGGAGGAGACTGAAATGAAGAACTTCCTCATGCTTTTCCCTGCAGATATGGCTATTAAGACAGCCAAGTGCAGGGTTTCTTTTAAATTACAGAATGTTTTTGATATGTATTTTTCTACTATGACTCCAAAATCATATTCTCCCATGCATACACACATATATATATATATACAAATATACATGTAAATTTTCACTCTGTCATGAAAATTGAACATGTAAATCTCCAAATATATGTCACATTTTTTGAGGCAGTAGTGGCTCTCAAACATGCTACACAATTTTCTACCACTGAGCTACATCCCTAGCCTTTTTACATTTTTTAAATTAAGTTTATTAGTACATTTTAGGTACACAATACAGTTACATTCATCATTGGGATCTTGTATCTTTACATGATGTACCTTGGTTCTTATTTTTTCCCCATTCCCCGGCCCTGCACCCTTCACCCCCTCCACCCTTCCCTATTTACAAAGACTTTGTTTCCACTTTTTCCTTTTCTCTTTTTTTTCCCTTCTCTTTCCTCTACCCCTCCCACTTCCCCTACTCCTTTAGACCTTTTCTTCCTATTTCACAATATCAATTATACATTTTGATCCTTATTTATGCTTTTAGTTTTTCACACCAGAGAAACTATTCAGTATTTACACATGTGTCCTATTTGTTTCACTTAAGAGTATGGCCTCAATGTACATCCACTTAGCTATAAATGTCTCTAGTTTCTCATTCTTTATGGCTGAGTAGTACTCCATTTTATAGAAAGCCTTTTTACATTTTTTAAATTTTGAAACACAGTATTGCTAATTTGCCCAGACTGGCCTTGAATTTCCAATCCTCCTGCCTCAGCCTCCCAAGTAGTTGGGATTACAGGCATGTACCACTGTGCCCAGCCTTCACACATCACTTCTGAATTCTATTATGTTTCCACCTCTTACACAGCATGGATTTTTTTTCAATTTCTAAGTCTAAGTCCAAGTTTTTGGCCAATCACTCAAGATCCCTTATTAGCTATACAAAATAGCCAATATGTATTATTAGAAAATTATTCTTTTAATAATACTTTTAAAGCCTATTCATTGCTATTTCAACTTAAGGAAGAGAAAAATGGTCATTTGCCCACTTTCTTAAGTGTGGGGTGATAAAAAATGTATTTCATTTTTGTTCCCAGATCCGGGCACAGATCTCCTGAAACTCTTGGAATTTCCTGAGTGATAAGAATGTTTGTTATTCATATTACAACCATGCTTGAGTTCATGCTAACACAGTGATTTCTGATATGTGCTTAAATAGCTTCCCCCCGGGGGCTGGCTGCCGAAGGCCACTCAGGAGGAGAGCTGGAACTTATACCTCCTGACCTCCAGGGAGAAGTGCTGAAACTGAATCCAATAACCAAGGCCAGTGAGTTCACCGATCACACTCACGGAATAAAAACTCCATTACAACCCCAAACAATGAGCCTGGGAGAGCTTCTGGGTCTGCGAGCATGTCAGAGGGCTGGAGGGGAGTCCTGCGCCAGGTCACAGCAGCTTCACACTCTTCCCCTAACTTTGCCCAGTGTGTCTCTTCCACGTGACCCTGTGAGTGACTCCTCTAGAATAAGCCACGAATGCTAACTAAAACTTTTTCTGAGTGCTGCTGAGTCATGCTAATGAATCACTGTGCCTGAAGGGGCTCTCTCAGGAATTCCTGAGTTTTTTTCAATTAAACTGATTGGTACATTTTAGGTATACAGTATAATGACATTCATCATTAGAAATTTGCACCTTTACATAATCTCTCCTAGTTCTTATTTTTTTCCCATTCCCCTGCTCTCCCTTCAACCCCTCCATTCCTATTTACAAAGATTTCTTTCCATTTTTTTCATCTTCTCATATTAATTCCATTCCCTTCTTTCCTTTCCCCTACCCCGCCCACTTCCCCTTCCCCTTTGCTTGCTATTTCACATTATATATAATACCTTTTAGTCCTTATTTACACTTGCAGTTTCAGTATTTACATATGTGTGTCCTCAAGAGTATGGCCTCAATGTGCATCCATTTAGCGATAAATGTCTCTAATTTCTCATTTTTTATGGTTGAATAGTACTCCATTTTATTTAAAAAACCACATTTTCTTTATCCAGTCTCTAGTTGATGGGCAGTTGGGCTGCTTCCAAGTTTTAGCTATTACAAATTGTGCTGTTATGAACATGGGTGCACATATCTCACTGTGGTATGATTCTTTTAATTCTTTGGGGAAGATCCCCAGCACGGGAATAGCTGGGTCAAATGGGACTTCCAGTCCTACTTCTTTGAGGTGTCTCCATACTGATTTCCACAGTGGTTGCACGAGTCTACACTCCCACCAGCAGTGGAGCGGTGTTCTTCTTTCCCCACAACCCCACCAGCATTTTTCATTGGTTGATTTCATGATAGCAGCCATTCTTTCTGGGGTGAGGTGGGATCTCAGTGTTGTTTTCATTTGCATCTCTCAAATGGCCAGTAATGTTGAACGTTTTTTCATATGTTTATTTGCTACTTCTACTTCTTTGTCTGAGAAATGTCTGTTCATTTCAGATGCCCATTTTTGGATTGGGTCTTTAAATTTGGGAGGTCTGAGTTTTTTAAGTAGGAAAAATTTGAATAATCAGCTGGGACCAGACTGGACTGCCTTGAGGCGGGGGAGACATTGAGGAACCAGGAACAACAGCAATTCAAGCATGCTTGTTTCATGGAGCCTGGCACACAGTAGGTACTTTAAATATGACAACTTATCTGATTCAATGCCTCCATGATAGGAGGAAGCCTGATGGCAGTGCCAAGGCTCACACTGAGTATTTCAGGTTCTTGTGTGATATAATCAGTCTGGGATGTTGCAAAGTAACTAACAGTCCCATTTCATTAATTTGATAAAATTTCATTAGGCATTTGCCATATACCAGGTGCTATTTTGTGCACTGGTAATATGGTAAGCAAAAGTGACCAAGTGCTAGCCTCCTGCCATGTTATGCTACTTAGTAGAGACAAACAGCAAAATAAATAAACAATTAACCATACATGTGAGACAGGAATGAATGCTACAGAGAAGAGTGAAACAGGGCAAAGGGGGTAAGAAGCACCTGGATGTGAGGGCTATTGTACGACAGGTGGCCAAGGAAGCCCTCACTTGTTGAGTAGTAGGGAGAAAGCCTTGCAGAGGTCAGAAGGAAAAGCATTCCAGGCAGAGGGAACAACTATTGTAACTGCCATGAAATGGAGTGTTCTTGGGATGCTCACACTCACAGAACAAAGCCTGGAATGGAGAAAGTAATAGGAAGAGGTCAGAGGGCGAGGGGGTCATTTTCAGCAGGGTGTTCAAGGCCATAGAAAGGGTTATGTCTCTTCTCTGAGGGAGACAGCTGAGGAAAGGGAAAAGATATTAATAGAGCAGTGAGGTATTCTAACATATTTTAGAAGAATCACTCTGATTGCTGTGCTGAAACATGATGGGGGTGGGGAATGGACAAATGTGGTGGGAAGGAGACAGATAAGAGGCTGCTGCAGAAATACAAAATACAGAGCAATGTTTCAGCCCAGGGCGGAGATGGTAGAGGTGATGAGACAGGGTCAGATTCTGGATGTGCTTTGAAGGTCTTGTGGATGGGATTTATGTTGGAGGTGGGATATGAGAAAGAGAAAGTTGTCAAAGACAAATCGTAGGGTTATATTGCTGAACCAATTGGAAGAGCAGAACTGCCACCTGCTAAGATAGAGATGATGATGAAAGAAGGAGCATGTTGGTTGTTGTTTTAGTTTTGTTTGGGGGATACTGACAGGAGTTCCATTTTGCATGTGTGGAGTTTGTGATGCCTGTAAGACATTGGTAGAGTATCCAACAGGCAGTGGAGATCCAAGTCTAGAGGACAGAGGCCTTTGCAGGAAGGCACTAAGAACAGGTGTTGTTCATTGTAGTTTTAAAGAAAAGATCTCTACAGTGAAAAACTATAGTACTCCAAAAGGGAGATTGAAGAAGATATCAGAAAATGGACAGATATCCCCTGTTCCTGTAGGCAGAACCAATATGGTTAAAATGGCTTTACTTCCAGAACTGATATACAGATACAATGAAATCTCACTCAAAATTCCAATAACATTCTTTACAGAACTTGAGAAAGCAATTCTAAAATTCATATGGAACCAGAAGAGACCTAGAATAGCAAAAGGAATTATAGGCAACAAGAGCAAGGCAGGAGACACCACAATCCTGAACTTCAAGTTATATTACAAGGCTACAGTGATAAAAACAGCATGGTATTGGCAAAAAAACACAAAAAACAAAAAATTTAAAAAAAAACAGACTCATGGATCTATGGAACAGAATAGAAGGAAGACACAGTAACAACTCCATGCACACTCAGCTATATTATCTTTGACAAAGGAGCCAAATCCCTTCACTGGAGGAAAGATAGGCTCTTTAACAAATGGTGTTGGGAAAACTGGCTTTCCACATGCCGAGGGTTGGACCTAGACCCATATCTCTCACCATGCACTAAACTAATATCAAAATAGATCAAAGATCCAAACATTAGAACAGACACAATCTGCTAGAAGACAAAATAAGTAAAACTCTTGAAGACATAGATTTAGGTAAAGACTATGAACAAAACCCCGATGGTACAAGAAATAATACCAAGATTCAACAAATGAGACCGCATCAAATTCAAAAGCTTCTGCACAGCACAGGAAACCACTAACAGAGTGAAAAGACAACCTAAAGAATGGAAAGAATTTTTGCCAGCTACTCTTCAAACAAAGGACTACTATCTACAATATATAAAGAACTCAAAAAAAATTAGACCTCCCAAATTTAAAGACTCAATTTTAAAAAATGGGCATCTGAGATGAACTGATACTTCTTAGATAAAGTAATACAAACAGCCAATTCATACATGAAAAAATGTTCAACATCTCTGCCATTTGCAAACTGCAAATTAATACAACACTGAGATTCCATCTCACCCCAGAAAGAATAGCTCCCATCAAGAAATCAGCCAGCAACAAATTCTGGCAAGACTGTGGGGGAGAAAGGAACCCTTCATTGTTGGTGAGAATATAAACTGATACAACCACTATAGAAATCACTAGGGAGATTCCTCAAAAAACTAAAAGTAGAAATTCCATTTGACCCAGCTATTCCCCTTCTAAATATCATCCCAAAAGAGCTAAAGACATATCACAGTGATGTGTGCATATCCATATTTATAGCAGCACAATTCATAATAGCTAAATCTTGGAAACAGCCTTAATGTCCATCAATAGATGAATGGATAAAAAATTGTAGTATTAAAAAAAATGTAGTATTTATACACAATGGAGTGCTGCTTTGCCATAAAGAAGGATAAACTTGAGTTATCTGTTGGAAAATGTATGCACCTTGAGACCATTATGTTAAGTGAAGTAACTCAAGACACACAAGCTTAAGCCTTGCATGATTTCTCTTATGTGGAAAATTCCATATATGTAAAGTACTAAAAGAAGACATATAATGGAAAAAAAGAGAATTAAAAAAAATATTGTAATCCCGCACAGACAATGTATCTAAAAGTGTACCTTGACTTAGTACAACTGTGTTACATGTTTTATATGTTCTTTGACGTATTAGTTTGGTTTTCAATCTGTATATATGATAATTAACTTTATAATGTCTTATAAAATAAATAAATGACTGATGCTTGAAAAGTAAAAGGGGGATGGAGGGGAGGGGAAAGGAAATTAAAATTTGTTATGTGCATGTACCAAATCCCCCACGGTGAACGTAATCATTATGTACTATAAACATGTACTAATAAAAGTAAACAAAACAAAACAAAACAAAATACAAGGCCCTGCTGCTTGAACTTCACAGTTCACCCACCTCCTTGGGTGCCCAGTGTGGCTCCCAGACCAGCAGCGCAAGGGCCTGACAGCTTGTTAGAAATGCAAAACTGCTGGCCCTCCTCAAACTTCCAGCAGAATCACATTTCAACAAAACTCCCAGTTGATCAGTATGTAATTAAAACGGGATAAGCCCTAGTCTAATTAGAATCACTTGGGAAGCTTTTTTTTTTGTACCAGAGATTGAACTCGGGACCTTGTACTTACAAGGCAGGCGGCAGCACCACTGAGCTAAATCCCCGGCCCATTTGGGAAGCTTTTTAAAGCTACAAATTTCACCTCAGAACAAATAAAGTAGAATCTCTGGGTGGGGGGTGTAGGCCTGGGTATTTCCACGGGGATCTGATGTGAAATTTGGACTGGGAACCACTGATGTCACCCCTTTTACTCCTGTCCTGCTCCCTCTTTTTCAGGACCCCATCTCTGAAGAGATGTGCAGTTCTGCAACCAGTCAAGGGTGTGTAAATAGAGTAACTGCATCTCCTGGTTGACCAAGGAGAGTCTCAGTATAAGTACTAATGCCACCCGCTTTCACTCTCAAAAGTATTCTGGTTTAGACAAATTGCATGTTTTCTCCATATAAAAAATGGCTCTATATTCTATTTCTGGATTGTAAAATCTTAAGAACAGGTAGAACAAAATGATTGATGGTCTTTGGTTTGACAGATGAGTCAAATATAGAGGGACTTCTGATGCTTAGATATTAATCCTTAAAGTCTTCTAGATACAGCTTATCAGAAATATATATAAATTCCTCAGTTGCGAGGAAGGCTGGGGAGAGGCAGGTGCCTTTCAAGGACTGGGGTGGTAAGGGATGTGATTTTATTTTACAATAAAAGTGCCAAAGCCAATGGTAGATTGGCCCCAAGCTGATCATCAGTCTGTGATTATCCTAGTCCTTAACAAAACTTTTCTTTTTGGGACTTCTGTTGTTCATTAGCTACTCCACCCATGGCTCAGAGGGATGAACAAAAAGGTAAGGAAAATATTGAGCAGCCCTACTAATAAGTTTGGTGGGAAGGAAAATGGAAATAATCATACTGTTTGTGATTACCTGTAAATTTAAACCCTCTGGCGCATCCTCTTTTCCAAATTATTACCAGCTGGTTTGAGAACTCATTGAAGGACTACTGATTACCAGTAAAATTAAAGTAATCTTGTATTGTTAAAACTCGTATAATCCTCTGGCAATTGGCCTTTGGATGCTTCCTTCCTGACTTGCTAGGACACAGAGGGAGGACAAAGCAAACACCTTATATCCTAAGGGTCTTCCCCAACTCCTTCCTCCTCTTGCAACCGATTCATAGGTAAATATGGACAGAATATTTTTAAATATTTTTATGTAAGAAACTATATGATGCAAACTAAAAACAAATGGCACTATCACTTATATAAAAGGACACAAATGGAAAATCTACATGTAGGGGTAGAGATTCATGCACATAGTGATTATAACACAAGTTTTCCTAGTTGAATCACTAGGATAGTTACAAATACTTTCACAAGGCAACCAGTATAAATGTTCAAAGTGTGTGTTCACATCTGTTTAAAATGCCTGAAACAGAAAGATTCATGTGCAAAGTAGAATGGTCAGATGCTGATAGGTCAGTTGAAAGGAAATCTCTATCCTTGCAAAATAATGTGAACGTAGATCACTACTTAATTAGGGTAGATAAACTACATAATTATTTGGAATAAGATCATCGCTGGAATCTCTGCAGATTAGAGAGTTTCTTTAATGTCTGAGTGTGTGCTTATGCATGGGAGTACTCTTTGCTTTATGGTAACAGCTGCAAATAAGAACAAGATGAAAATCTGGGAGTTCTATCTGCAGCTGAGAAAGCAACACAAGCTTGTCTTCGCTGTTAGGCCCAGGATCACTAATAACACCAGAAGCTTCAGAGTATGTCTTATCTTTAATCCCTGTTAACAGTTAACCAAAGACTTTTCCTTACAGAGCTCTTGGAAGGCAGAACCAGGTGGTCCTGAAAAGCCACATTTACAAAGAGCTACAAAATGCTCCAATGGGAAGGGCCCAGGTAAAGCTGAGCAGTAATTAACACAGGAAAGACTGCTGAATGCTCTTCCTTTCTTTTAGGTACATATATATATAAAATGGAGTTCTGTTTTCATATAGATTCTTTAGATCCTGTGCTACATATCTGAGATGCACCTAGGTTCTAGGTCTGGGAAAACTCTTACTTATAATTAGGCAGAGATCAGAAGAATAATATCAATGAAGGGATTCCCCAGCCATTCACATTGGCACACTACTTCAGCAAGATGGAAAATATGCAGCAATGAGAACTAAAATAAGCATGATATATGCTTTCTTTACCCACACAACCTTGTAAAAGCAGGGGTATAGAGGTTTTTTATTTCAAAGAAAGCCTTTTAAAAAGTACCAGTTTGCCTTATGGACCACCTCAGAGTCATAGAGGCAGAAAGTCATCTGTGTATAGAATAGTTTTCAAACTTGCCTAAAGGTATGGACCCAGACCAGGAAGGAAGACAAATAAAAACAAGCAAGTATTATAATCACTTACCTTCTGCAAATAGGGAAAAGGATGTAGAGAGAAAGAGCCTCAGGTCAGAGTGAGTCAGAGCCAGAGAGGCCAGAATTATCATTCCTCACCCTGTGGGAAGCTCTGGGCTTCCAGGCCTTGCTTTAATTTCCCTTCCCAACATGGGACATAGAAGAGAGTTTTATTTGGAAAGAGAGGGTAAGACCCTTCTGGCATGATTTGGTACTTCTTGGGTGAAATACACTCACTAACAAATTATTTTGGCAGAGCATGGCCCAATCTCCTGCATGGAAAGCCTGTGATCGTGAGAGGAAGGGCCAATGACTGGATGCTGCCGTGTATGCTGCCCACTCATGCTGCTGGAGCCCTGAGCACAGCTCTGGGGCCTTTGCTTCTCCACTGGGACCATCTTACTCCAGACACGTCTTTTGGTGACAGGGTCAGAGGTAAGGATCAGATGTAATTAGTGCCATCTTTACCAAGTTCTTTAAAATTCTTTGAAGAAGGAAACTATGAAAAACAAACTTAAACTACAGACAAAGAAAACTCTGGTGTCTTATTCCATCCAGGGCAAGTTATAGTTGAAAATTTTGAACAACTCTACAATGAGGAGTACATTACTTTGTATCTTTTTCAAAAAGGAGTGTTGCAGATGTTTCAGCCAAAAGAACCATACCACTGAGAACCACGAAAAACCCAGATTGAAATAAAGACCAAGGAGACAGGAGCATCCAGCAATATAGCACAATATGCTTAATATTAGAATGGGTTCTTTGTGGCATTAATATTGTCTGGAGCTTAAATGACTGTGGGAGTAGGGGGGGCTCATGGTTAATTTAGTTATTGCTGCAACAATCTCAGAGGAAGCCCAGAATCACATGTATATTAGGTCAAAATCCAACTAGAATTTTCAAACACCTGGAGAGTCACAATGCTAGTTGGAACTCATTACAGATAATAGAAGGCAACTTTTCTATCTCAAACACTAAGCTTGCCTTCACCCAAAGCTAACGATGCACCTTTTTGCTACAGACCTACTGGAGCTCCTAAGTTTTCCCAGAGTGGTGAGACAACAGGCCCAAGATCCCAGCTGTTTTGTACCTGTGGCTCCTGGTCATGACCACTGGGATCCCTTTCGTAGCTCTCTGCATACAGCCTGATGGTGGCCCGCACACCACTGGAGGAGCTGAGCCGGAAGATGAGCCGTGATGCATCCGAGAAAATGATCCTCAGGCCCTGAGCCAGAAAATTTGCAAAATGGATCCATGAGCAAATTAATATACAGGTAGCAATAACTAGTTCCTATTGTGGAAATCAGCATGGATCTATGATCTAAAAACCATCAAGTCAGGTGCAACCACTGTGGAAATCAGTATGGAGATACCTCAAAGAACTAAGACTGGAAGTCCCATTTGACCCAGCTATTCCCCTGCTGGGGATCTTCCCCAAAGAATTAAAAGAGTCATACCACAGTGATATATGTGCACCCATGTTCATAGCAGAAAATTTGTAATAGCTAAAGCTTGGAAACAGCCCAATTACACATCAACTGGAGACTGGATCAAGAAAATGTGGTTTTTTAATAAAATGGAGTACTACTCAGCCACAAAAAATGAGAAATCAGAGACATTTATAGCTAAATCGATGCACACTGAGGTGATACTCTTAAGTGAAATAAATAGGACACACATGTGTAAATACCGAATAGTTTCTCTAGTGTGAGAAACTGAAAGTGTAAATAAGGATGAAAGGTATAATGGATAATGTGAAATAGGAAGAGAAGGGGCAAAGGGGAAGGGGAAGTGAGAGGGCTAGGGGAAAGGAAAGAAGGGAATGGAATTAATATGAGAAAATGGAAAAATGGAAACAAAGTCTTTGTAAATAGGGAGGGGATGGAGGGGTTGAAGGGAGGGCAGGGGAAGGGGCAAAAATAAGAACCAAGAGAGACTATGTAAAGGTGCAAATTTCCAATGATGAATGTCACTATATTGTATACCCAAAATGTACCAATAAAATTAATTTTTAAAAAATTAATTTAAAGGCTGGGGATTTAGCTCCATGGTTTCACCGCCTGCTGCACAAGCGCAAGGACCCGAGTTTGATCCCCGGTACAAAAAAAAAAGATTAATTTAAAAAATAAAATAAAATAAAAACCATCAAGTCATGACAGTTTATGGACACTCATCCAATTAGGACAGTATGGTAAACCTAAAAGCTACTTGAGGTTACCCATGTGTCTCTTTATTCTATTTATGTTTCTTTGTGGTTAATATTGGCAGAGGATTTGGAGCAAAACTATTAACAGATGCTCAAGTTTCCTTGGTCTGGTGATGTAGGAATCAAAAAGAAGCAGAGGCAGCAAGGATAGGATGATATATAATAAATGTTTCTTGGGTCAAAGTTCTTCACTTAAAAGTCTTGTGACTATAATAGGGTAGGCAATTTATCTATTACAGTAAAAAAAATTTACCCGATTTAATGTGAGACTTTGTCTCCCTCCTCCACTGCCCCACATTCATCTGGTAGCAGCAGAACTCTACAACAAAATGCTCAGGACTGGAACCTCATCCTCTTGGTTCTCTCCTGCTTTAGACATTTCCCCTAAGCAATTTATCCTTGAAACTTCTCTTGCCTCAAATCCTGCTTGTTAAGAATTAGCAATGAGGGCCGGGGGTTTAGTTCAGTGGTTCTGCCACCTGCCTCATAAGCACAAGGTCCCAAGTTCGATCCCCAGTACCAAAAAGAAAAAGGAATAAGCGATGATTAAGTTCATATTATACCTTTATACCTGCTGCATAAATTTGACTGCTATTGCCTTACTCCAAATTCCGTCTGATAAAATCTCATGGGGAAAGGGACATGATGATTCCATCTAAATGGTTTTCTACTTTTCTACATTTTATAGACACATTTTGTTCTAATCCCCAAACAAAAAGCTTAAGTTTCTTTTAGAGTGGTTCAATAAAAGCAAAAGGGAGCCAGCTCCTTTATTGGCAATCAGTTACTCTGGCTGGCTATGCAAATAGGATGATGTTTCCTAGGATTCATTAACTAAACAAATCTTTTAGAATGGCCCTTATAGATTAGGTACTGGGCTAAGCCCTGGTTAGGTGAAGATAAAGACACTCTATATATTAAAAAAAAAAAGACACTATATATGCCCTCCATAAGTCTAGTGTGGTCTCTTATGATCATCAAAATTATCAGAAACCATTTTCTTAACTACCTTTTGCTGCCAGAGAAATATTCAACACAATTACAAATGGACCAAAAGAACTAATTATCTACTACTATCCAAAAGCATCACATACTAAATTATGTTCAAAATGAAAATAAAGCCCCAACAGTTCCACAATTCTGCTCACAGCAGTGATTTTACAAACTTTTGAGGCTATTGTTGATATTTAAGCTGACATACCTATTGTCACTACACAGCAGACCCTTGACTTACGAACTTGATCGGTTCCTGAGGGCTGGTTGTAGCTAAGTCAGTACAACTGAGACCTGGATGTTTACCTGGGTACACGCTATAGACAACAAGAGCCAGATGAATCTTCCATGTTCATATGTTAGGCTGGTCGTAACTTGGGGGTCCACTGTATATGAGACAACCGAGTATATAACTCATTCTATGGTTGAAGCCCCAACACACCCACTGTTGTAGATTCCAAATCACTTGGAGCCACCTCTTCTGATAACCTCTTGGATTCAACCCTTTAAGGTAACATCTACTACACAACAAACACCTAGATCCGTTTACAGCCAGTGGGAAGTATTTCAGAATAAAAACATCAACATTTTTATCTGCTCATAACTAAACTTTTTTTTACAATAAAGTAATGCTATCTTTTCCCTAAGGGTAGCCATAGTATCTTCAGTTACATTACATACTACACTCACATGTAGATTGTTAGAATCTACATTGGGTAGGCACAAATGTTTTGCACTTCGAAAGATAAAAGAGTGAATATCACATATCAACCTATTGAAAACATCCCAGCATCTCCTTTCTTTCCTAGAAAACCAACCATGAGAACTTAATTGAGAATCCACGTTGCTTAGGAGACTACCAAAGGTGACAAACATCACAGTTCTCCTTCTCCACAGGGAATGCAAGAATTTTTGGACACATCATATCCCAGTTTTGTGCTGCAACAATCTCAGATACATGTCTGCTCAGTACCACTCTGAAGTATGAATAGTTGTACTGCATTGTTTTGAGAGCTGCATGTTTCCTAAAGAAGGCTAATGAATTTGCAACCCAAACATGAGCCGGGTTCTTTCCAGCATGAATCATCACCTACTATCAATTAAACCATGGGGCCAAAGTCACCACTGACCAAGACTTGCCAAGTTTCTAACTTCTTTAATTTTAACAAAAGAATATCAATAAGCTTTACATTTATTTTTTAGGTTATACCAGGGGTTGGCAATATGTGACCTGTAGGTAGAATTTGATGTGCCACCTGTTTTTATAAATCAACCATGCCCTTCAGTTACATATTACCTATGGCTGCCTTTTATGCAACCATGACAGAGACCAACTGGCCTACAAAGTCTAAAGAATTTACTACCTAGTCCTTTACTGACCCACGATGTAAAACATTACATTATCCACAGCATAGAATATTTATCCTTTAACCCTACAGCAGGAAATAGAAAAGATAATCATCTGCCTTACAAAAATCTTGGTTGAGAAATTCTGTTTATGGAGAATGTTATCCAATCCCTCCATTTCCCAAGTTTTCCAGCTTCTAGCCATAGATTGATATGGACTCTTTTGTGTTCTAAATGACTGTACTTCTGACCAACCACTCCCAAACAAAATGGATTGATGATATTGCATTTTATATCACAGTCTCACTTCTATTGCAGGATGATACAAGGTACTGTCATATAAAGTCAACTTCTGTAGTCACTACAGGACTATTAGAGATGGTAGGAAGCTCCATTTGACACAATTCTTCAAGAGGCAAATGTTAGGAAAGCCTTTCCTTCCCTGAGGAACTAGTCTTTTTCTTTCTGACAATAAGTATTCTGTAACCAACTGTATTTCCCTTTTCAATATGGTTGCCAGGATACTTGATGCTAAATTTGAAGTTCAGTCCAAGTGGGTCCTTATGACTTGCATAACTATGAATTTTCCTTCTTCTGTTCTTGACTCTCAAATTTATATATTCCTTAATCTTGATTTCTTTTTCTTATTTATATTCTAACAACTTCATTATGTGTTTTTGCTGCCACAAATCCTCTTGAAGAAATATTGCTCAAAATAAATTAACAAAGCAAGTTCCCATTGCTGCCTTAACCCTGAGATATTTGTAATTGCTGAGTTTTGTCTTGGGCCTTTTATTCACTGACAAACTCTGGGAGGGCAGAGCCTTACAGACCTGTTTACTTCCATTTTATCCACAAAGCCTCGGACAGTGGCCGGCACACAGTAAGTCCTCTATAAACACTCGCTGAATGAAAGTTTCTGTGTGTTCAACAACTGGAATGAGGAGGACTGGAGGCCCCACCAAGGCTCTCTCTGCAGTCTCCCATCACCCTGGCGAGGACCCACAGGCCAAATGCAAGCACCATTGCATTTCTCATGGTGAACTGGGGTGAATGCACCAGCCCTGAAGGGGAGGTGTGGAAACAGGAATAATAAATAGAAATTGCCTGCCACATCATCTTATAGCAGCTTCTCTACTGTATCTACTCATCTTTCATTTCCCATCATGTCCTAAAGTCAAGGTCAGGTGTGGCCAAAAATAAAGTTGAACCAAGGTATATTCCCACTCCTGAGTGCATTATCTTGGATGAGTTGCAGACTTTACTACATATTATAAGTAGCTTCTTGTAGCAGATTGTCCCTAACGGGATAGTCATGCACACACCACCAATGGTTCAAGTCTGCAGGAACATGTTAAAAATGGTGGTACCAGGATCTCAACCCAGATGTTTTGCTTTAATTTATGTGGGGCTTCATGTGGGCCCTGGAATTTTGAAAGCTCTCTAGTGATTCTGTTACAGTCAGAAAGGGGATCACCACAGTGGCCTCTTTCCTCTGGGTCACCTGCCTCATCTATCAAGTGCCTAGATGGGTTACACTAGTCTTAAGAAAGGTCTCTTTTGGGTCTAAGATTTCATGCACACATTACCATCTGACTGCAATCCTAGGAGGGCCATAACACAGCAGGGCTAATAAAACAACATCATGCTACTGAGTCCTGAAAGCTTCTGCATAGGGCCTGGCAGCAGCAGAACCATAATAATGACCTCCTCTTGAGCCATCTGACAGTCTTTTTAGTAACAAAGCCTCAGAGCAAGCGTGAAGGAATCCATGAGATCTCTGTAGTCACAGCAGCTATAATATCTGGAATGTCTAGGATGACATGACAGCCATAAGTTCAGAAAGGGGAGAATCATGCCCTTCTCCCCTAGAAGCTAAGATTAATTATGGGGTAGGGAAGCGGGTATGGAGAAGGCTCTTCAGTCCCAGCCTAGCACTCCCTTCCTGTGGTTGTATCCCTCGATGATGCAAGCAGAGTGTACTCGCCCTAACTTTGCTGGAATGAAGAATAATTAATAAAGGACCTGGAATCCTCATCACCTGAAGCATCAACACACAAATATCCTCTAGTCAGCTTCCAGTTAACACAGTAGCATTTCTTTTTCTCTCAGATTTACTAGGGGAAGTGAGTTTAGAAATGGTACAAGCATAGCAACCAGGCCATCCCAGGCTCTTCTATTCTGGCTCAGCCACTTATTAGCTGGGGGTCTTACTTAAGCTCTCTAAACCTTAGTTTCCTAAAAGTCAAATGAAAAATAATATAACCTAGCTTACTGGGCCACTGTGAGCATCAGATTAGAAAATGTATGTAAAAAGTGCTTTCAATAACATCAATCACTATACAGATATTATGACTCTTCTTAGGCTAAATATAATGAAAATGGTCCTACACTTTAAGTTTTCTAACCTTTCAGCTTTTACATATGAATACGAAAGAAAGTCTTAACACTGATGGTTTATGATGCCATAGTACATACTTACTTTCAAATTAGGTAGAATGAAGGTTAATTTTATTTTAAGAATGTTGCCATGCCCTCTGAAATCACTCCCGAATACATGGATCTTTTACCATTTATCTTCTCCATATCTACCACCAACATGGTTTCTTTGGCAATAAAATACTCCTTCATAATTGCTCAATTTAGAGCCCTGAAGGTTCTGAAAGAAGAACCTTAATATCATCTAGGCCACTTCCTCTTTTTATTGAAAAGAAACTTTAAAAAAGAAAACTTGCTCAACATCACATTTTTTTTTTTTGATACCGGGGATCAAACTCAGGTCCTTGTGCTTGTGGGGCAGGCAGCAGAACCACTGAGCTAAATCGCCGGCTCAACATCACCTTTGTCATGAACATATCACCTAAGACTTCAGGGTAGGTCTTCTGACTCAGGGCTGGTAATCTGATGTGGGTTCACATAAAACTGCTGATGTTCATAATTGCTTCTCATGTGAAATTATTTGAATACTATCTCATGTTTTGTATGGTCCCCAAAGCCATTTCCAAGCCTTATGTGGAGTAAATATCTGATAAATGTTTGATAAATGAATGTTAGGGTTTTTGTTGTTTGGGTTTTCTTTAAACCCTTGTGTAAATCAATGGGGAAAACTCTATAAGTTGCTAAATACATGCAGAGTTGCCAGATATTAATTTGGAGACTACGGGACACATTGCAGCCAGGTGGGGAAAGGAGAACTGTACATGACCAGCAGTGACTTGGCAGCACCTGACCTAGTCCAATACTGTGCAGGGGAGATTCCAGGGGAAAACAGCGTCTGCCCCTGAAATCCGGTACAGTGTGGCATGTACAGTCAGCTGCATGCAAACCTGGAGACAGGACAGCCTTGGAAGAGAGACTCTGTGAGCCTAACTCAGATACTCTCTCCCACAGGAAATCCCAACAATTCATCTGGAAAGCTTCATGGTGAAAATATTGCTATACAACATCTGAACCATATTTTTTAGAATAAAACAAGCAGTCCATAAAGCAGGGGATTTGGATTGAACAGACATATCTCTCCACACTCAAAAAGTTACATAGTGTTGTCCATTTTTCTTTGTTTAAGTCTCAGAATTAACTGTGAGCATGAGTTCAAAGGCAGCTAAGCAAGGCAGCAGCTAGTCCATATGGTGCTTTTGTATGGATTACAAAAAGGTACCCCTTCTGGGTGAACAGGCTGCAGAAAAGCATCTTTCCTTCTGGCTAGCTTGAACTTGAGCTTCTCATTCAGGCCGTGCCTTTTGCAATACACTGCCTGCACAGCCACACCCATGTAGAATTTTGGGTTTGTTTGTTTGTTTGTTAGTTCCTTTGTTTTTAACAACCAGCCCTCTTGGGGCCCACTGTTACAAAGAACTACCTGGAGAAAATCAAGGTGAAATGACTCCTTAGATATTCTTTTAAAACACCAAGCTAAAACAATTAAGTAAAATAAAACACCAAGCTAGCAAAAATCACCTTATGTGAGGAGAGGGCTGCTCAGAGAGTAAAGACTCAAAAGCTATTCCTCATTCAGATTCCACTATCAAATCTGGAACAATGGAAGTAGATTACACACTTTCCATTTCCTCATCTTTTGGCCAAAATGACTGCTGACCCCTGTCCACACAACTTATTTCTCCCCTCTGGCCCTCATTCTGGAGTCAGACACACTTGACCCAGATGAGAGCATAGCTTCCTCCCTTAGTTTCTCTGACAGTTTGCAGCTTTGCCTTTTTGTTTGTTTTTCCTGGTGATGGTCACCCTGCTGGCTACATAGAGATAGGAGCGTTTCAGTAGGAAGCAAGTACGATGATAGCAGCTTAGATTCTTACTACATGCCTTAGGATAGTTCTTCTAACAGTTTAGAAGACAGCCCTAAGGCAATCAGCACACTCAGTATAAAAAGGCATACTTAGTGCAACATATAGCCTAACTGTCTCTACTCAGCACACTAAGCAGTGAATTTGAGGATAAATCACAGGAAACATAACAGCTCATGAATAGTTTATAGCTAGACTCCCCTTCCCAAATTCTCATACTTTTATAGGTGGGGCTTTGAGAGGCAATTGGATCATGGGGGTGTCATACTCTTCCGTGGATTAGTCTACTGATGAGTGGGTCAGTGCGGACCTGGCCTGGAAGGGTGTATCTCCCTCTTCCTGCCTTGATCTCTCTCCCTCTCTCTCTCTCCCTCTCTCTGCTTCCTGCTGCCATATCATGAGCTGCTGGCCCCTCTGCCATGCTGCTCTGCCTTGGAGCTAGCTGACTATGGACTCTACAAAACCTCTACAAATCGTAAGTAAAAATGACCCTTTTCTCCTTTAATTTGTGGACGTCTGGTATTGTGTCTTAGTGATGAGAAAGTAACTAAGATAGCTCATGAGAACGTCTACAGGAAAATCCAGCTTTCTATCTGGAAAGCTAAACAACCATATAACCACATTCAATGGAGGAAAAGTATGTAGTGAGACATGATGGTTTCACCTGGGGCAGCTCCCACTTAATCTTTAGGACATAGTTTAAATATTGCCTCCCCATAAAGAACTTTCTAGAATCCCAATCTACATTAGCTCTCCCTGATATGCATGGCTAAGCAAGTTCTCTCTTTGTAATATGTGTTTGGTATACTGTATCGTAATTTATGGGTTTGATGTCAATTTGTGTTCTCTGCTAAACTGTAAGCAGTGAACAGGAACCTCAACTATGTTGTATGCATTGGATCCTCAATGCCAATGACTAGCATATAGCAGATCTTTGGTTGTATTCATTTAATGAGTGAAGACACAATGAATAAATCAAACTTCAACTACCTTTACTATCTTGTTCTAAGTTAGGAAAAAAATGTATATTTTTCACAGGGCTTTTTTCAACATTACAATTTGCAATAGGAAAGAAAGTTTTTATATCAATAGTCAATCACAACATGTATGTAATAATAATACCCCACCCACCAAACACTTCTGTTATTTAGTGTAGAATGACTAAAGTGGGTACCAACTTTCAGATTTCACTATACTTTATAGGTGGGTTAATATCAGTATGACTACAATTATTTCCAAAGTCTTACTTCTAGCCCCACATACCATACTCTAGCAAATGGCACATGATAGAGACAATGATAAATTATTACCATTATAGTCCGTCAGTTGGTTCATTGCTTAGGATGTGATCAGAGTTGAAAGTTGAAGGTGAAGGTTGACCAGCTAATTCTTAAGAGAGAAAATCTGAGCCTTGAAGCTCCAGATTCCTCAGCAGCCACCAATCAGTTGCCGTTCGGTGATGCTGTGGATAATGATGCCCAGTGGGACCTATACTGCTGACGAGAGCTCAGAGGTACCATGGTACATACTAATGCACCACATACTAGAAATAAAATATAACTTCCAGATTGCCAATTTACTTTAGTATTTCTAAGTACTGAAGATAGAAAGTACAGGAACTTTCCTGAATATTAAAGTAACAACTCTTAAAAAAAAAACTGACTTCATAGTCTTCAAAGTGAACTTTCTTTCTGAACTAATTTCAAATGGTTCTTTTTTTCAGGCTTTAGGAGAACATCAAAATGTTTCCACACAGGCTGCATAATTTGAAGAGGCATTAATATGCCCAAATTTAGCCTGACATAATTAAATTGGATTTGGCTTTCCATATCAGCTAGCTGGTATGCATTTGTTTACATCAAGTATTTTAATATCAGCCCAACTGTTACGTGCAAATGATTTCAGCACTGGTAGGATTTCATGATATTTGAGCTTGCAAAACAGGAATATAAGAGTTGGATGAGTCTTTAAAAGAAACTCAATTGGTCCAATTTTATGCCTCAAGTATCAAAGTTTCTCATTTCAAAGCAAATTTTCAAAACATGGGTCGTAATTGTGTATCGATGCCATCACAGTAGCAATATTCCATCTCTCAGCCTCTCAGCGTGGTGCCAATTTATCAGATTGTCTTTCATTCACATCAGGATTAGAGTATTCATTCTGCCAGAGCTAGGGAAGCCTCATAACTGTGGTCCCTGAGTGAAGATTCCAGAACTCAGGTTACAAGCAGGAGATGGGAGGAGACAATGATAAGAGATCATCTGGATACTGATGATGTTCCTTGGATATTGCTGGTGGGGGGAAGACAGGGCCTGGTGCACAGGGAACCCTGCATGTCTGCATAGTGAGTTCACCCTAAAGAGAGTGGGCCGCCCCTCGTCTTTTTCATCTTGGCACAAGGCATAAATTGGGAACTTCTTAGACCAGTCAGTAATTTGATCACACTGTTTCCTTACTCTTACGATCTCTTATTTTTCCCACACATGTTTGAAGAAACCAGCATCTGTCATTCAAACTAGATCTTACCTAAGAATAAACAGTGATACATCCTCATGGGAACTTAGAACTGCAGTGGAACCGAGCCTTATTACATTGCTGTCTAAATCTAAGAGTCTCTTCTGGGCCATTTAATGTGCACATCAATTCCTTTCTTGGCACCCAAGGTCACAAACATATTAGACAACTAGAGGCAGCCACACAAGCCCCTGAAACCTGATGAGCCACAATGTGGCAGGACAGGACCCTGGGAATTCACATTTGGGGGCCCAGGGTTTCCTTCTCACTCCTTGAATGGTGCTCACAGGGTCTCTCAGGCAGGATGGACTCCACTGAACATTTCCAGAGTGGTAGGTTATTATCAAACAGGACTTTAATTTCATTTTGGTTGAAGAAATATTTCTACTTTATTCCTAGAGTTGTATGTGAAACAGCTTTCCTCACTCTGAACTCAAATTAAGGACAGAAAGGAGCCTAAACTGCCTTTACATCCTTTTCTTGTTCACAGTGTGCGTGCTGGCTTGGAGCAGGCAAAGAAATGTGAATTTGAGACAATTCACAGATGACTCAGAAACTAAAGAGGCCTTTTCATATCTTCACAAGACAACCTACAAAGCTGTATATTTCCCCCCTGCTTTTTCATCATCCGCTGCTCATTATATGCCAAGATCTTTCTTTCCCAAGGATACTCTTTCAACAGACACTAATTTTCGTTAATCATTTACTAGTGTTTGTTAAATGCCAGGAATGTAGATTGTCTCATTTAATTATTCCAAGGGCTATATGAGATAGCCCCAATTATTATTCCTATTTTCTCAGATAAGGAAAAGATGGCACAGGAAGGTTGAATACCCTGCCTGAGATAACCTAGAAGGAGGTGGCAGAGTAGAGACAAAAACACAAGACTTCCTGACTTTGAACCTGAACATTTAAATATTGCTCACACACTCCCAGCAGCACCAAGAGGCATGGGCTGCTCTGAGACCGAACACTGCTTGGAGACAATTTCTGAGTAAAACACGAGTAGCAAAACATTTGTTTAAAAATTGTTGCTGAAAGTCATATCTGTTATCTTACTTTTTTCCTTAGTAAGTAGAATTTAAACCAAACAGAGATAACTAGGAACTTTCCACTACCTTAAGACCATCGATTTGAACCCTAAATTTCATTGTTGAGTATTTTAAGCATACTTTAAACAACATGTTTAAGAATAGAATAAACAGAAGATTTGGGGGACTATTTTCTATACTAGGGCATAGTGAAGATGATTCTCAAAAACGTGTGTGTATGTATGTGTGTGATGCTCAGTCAAGTTAAGAATTCTGAAAAGACAGAAGGAGCTAATACTTCTTGAGCATGGATTATGAACCAGCCGCAGTACTTGGGACTTTATAGCACTTTTTCTCCAAACCTTCTCCATTACCCTACATGGTAGTTATCACCACATTCCCACTCAGACTGACATTCAGAGTTCAGTTGCATCCCAGACTCACAAATACAGAGAGCAACAAGGTCACCCTCAGAAATGTGTCAGTTTGATTTCTACGCAATAGAACACTGAGAGGACGTTAGCAATTACCCTCCTATAGCAAACCTAGATTTTGCTCTATTAAGTTTCTTTTGGGTTTTGCTAACAGAAAGGGCTACTCCTGTTTTTGCACAGGGAGATGAAATTTCTTTTTTTTTTTTTTAAGTACAGGAATTGAACTCTGGGCCTCATGCTTGCCAGGCAAGTGCTATGCCATTGAGCTACATCCCTGGCCCTGAAACTTCTTTTTAATTTAAAAATAATCTATCATATGGTATGTTGTTTTG
>NW_004624736.1:4671704-4693686 GCF_000247695.1 Heterocephalus glaber
CCACAAAAATCGGGGGGGGGGGGTAAGCACTTGTTGAAAACACTTATGAGTTGGACAAGTTCTTTTCTGCCCTAAGAGTCTTTTTTTTTTTTTTTTGGCACGGGGGATCGAGCTCAGAACCTTGCACTCACAAGGCAGACACCAGAACCACTGAGCTAAATCCCCAGCCCCGTAAGAATCTTGATTTTCTGATGCAATAAATAATCAGAGGAGGTTTGCAGGCTATTGCATTCCCAGCCTTCTTAACTAAACAGGAACCAAGAACATTACAGTGTTGTCTACACTTTCCAGAACATTCCAATCCCTTTAATTTTAATAAAATTAAATAGTCTTTATTCTCTGATATTTATCTAAGTAAATAGCTTCTTAAGAAAAGAAATAATCACCTTATAAGGGAAGGGTCTAAAGCTCTCTTTCTGTCCCTCAAGCTTTCGAAACACAACTAAACACCCACAGTAGTTAATTACGTATTTAAAATCAAAGCAAAATGAGCCACAATATCTCTGTTTTTAATACACAGAGTCTCTAAGACACTCAACATTCCCTCATCCCACCCCAAGTTCTCTCCAATTTCCACCCATTTCCCTAAATCATGGCTTGATACTAGTAACATATACCTACATAACTAGATTCACCTACCTAGCAAGCAACCATGCCCCCAGAATACTCTCTCAATTCACCAACAGGAAAAGAATGCACATCATCTACCCTAAGCTCCTACAGACCACCCTTTAATCTCCTCCACCCCAGGTAATATTTTCCTTTTCTGAGTTGCTTTATGAGAGTAAACCTCTAGCAAAATCTGAGGCTCCTGAACCATGTGGTTCCTTCAAAGAGTACCAGCTTAGACATCCTGGACATTGTTCCAACTATTGGTCAGAAGATAAGGCAAAGGTAGAAAGAGGATTAAGAAAACACCTCAACTAGCCACAGCTTTTGTATCTGTCCTCCTTCTTTGATAAATATGGGTGGACAACCAACAGGAAATGCCCCCAGTTTGACTATGTGAGGAGTTTTCAAAGCTCTCCCATTCATCTATGCTCTTGGGAGAGAGCCTACCTTCTAGACAATGATGAAAAGATTACAGTGAGATGGGCCAGGGATTTAGCTCAGAGGTTCCACCGCCTGCCTCGCAAGCTAAGGACCCGAGTTTGGTAGCTCTTGACACCCCCCCCCATATCTTTTGGGGTAATCCAACTCCAGCCTCTGTATCTTTCAGATCTTCCTGAAAGATGCTTCCTCCTTAAAGTTCTAGGCCATCAGTTTTAAAAAGAACCTAAGAGTAATTCCCCAGGGTGCATGCAGAGACCCTCCCTTCTCACCTGCAATAGTAATGGCGGCCATATTTGGCCCAGTGATCTCGAACAATTTCCTCCACACCCTGCTTCCGGGCAGCAATGATGGAAAGCCAGACCAAGACAGCCCAGAGGCCATCTTTCTCACGTAGGTGATCAGAGCCTAAGGGAGAAGGAAATATTCCACTGAGGATTCATTCCTGGTGGTGGGGGAGCAAAAACAAAAGGAACTAACAAGACAAGTTAGGAATGAAGTGTTATATTGAAATGGTCGGATATATTTATCCACTGTGTCCCATAATACATTTGCTTTTCCAAAAATATTCAATTAAAACTCAAAAACTTAAAAATAATAACAGAAATACAATAAAATCCTGGCAATCGTTGAAAGAATCAAAGAGTCAAATTGATACTTCATTGGCCTAACTGTATCATTATTTCAACCATTTATGCAGTAGATATTTGGTGATCCTTACAATAAACTAAACATTGTTCTATATCCTGTCAATATCAGTGAACATGACAGCTTTTTATTCAAAAATTCTGAATTTGAGAAGATGGAGATGGGCAAAAGGAAAGCAGATACAAAAAGAACAAGATGCATAAAATAACAAGTGCTTTGAAGAAATAAAGTGGAAGCTAATGTCACAGAGTACAACAGCAACGAAGGCTGCTTAACCTCAGGTTGGATGGTAGCCCCTACAAGACTCAGCCTCCTGAAGCTTACTTGGGGAAACAGTCTTTGCAAGTTAGGATCTTGAAATGACATCATCATGGATTATCCAAGTGTGTCCTAAATTCAATAAGTATTCTCATAAAAAGAAGAGAAACACAGAGGCGCGAGCTCCATAAAGGCAAAAAGAGACATAGGAGTTGCACTGCCATGAGCCAAGGAACTCGTGCAGTCTCTAGAAATGGAAGAGGCAAGGAAGGAGTCTTCCTTGCAGCATTCTGAGGAAGTATGGCCCCATATCACCTTGGATTTGGACTTCTGGCTTGTAGTACTGTGAAAGAATAAATTTCAGTTGTTTTATTCCACTCAGTTTGTGGTGCTTCGTTGTGGCAGCCCTAGGAGATGAAAACAGGATTTTAGGGCCAGGACCACCAAGGTCCTGCATTTGAACTGACACCTGAGAAGGAGTCAGGCATGGCAGTCTGGGGACAAAGTGTTCCAAGCTGTGGGACAGCAAATGCAAAGTCCCAGAGGCAGGGATAAATTCAAAAGCCAAGTTCTACAGCTATGTCACTCACACAAATAGAGTGCAGTTTATCTGGGTTTTTGTTTGTTTTTTCCAGTACCAGGGATCGAACTCAGGTCCTTGCGCTTGCACAGCAGGCAGCGAAACCACTGAGCTAAATCCCTGCCCCCTAGAGTGCAGTTTAAATGAAACCTCCCTGTGCAAAAAGAATCTGCGAGAATGTGTTTCACTAGACCCACTTCAGCATATGTCTCTTGGCCAGTTATAAGCTTTCTCTGAAGTAGACAAAACCCTAAATTCAAGGGAACATTTCACAGTATGAGAAAAGCATGAAGAAGACTTTGGAATTAAGATTTCAATTAATTGCTGCTTCTCTCCAGGTCTGTGAAAAGTTACTGCAAAGTTATTAACTCCTCTGACCTTCAGCTTCTCATCTATAAAATGATGATACTACACCAATCTTGTGGTATTGTAGTATCAACTTAATGAGTAAAGGGGCAAGCTGTACAGACAGATTTTTCATGTTCAAATCCTGGCTCAGCTACTTAACTTTGTTTGCTATAGTCATCTGAAATATAAGGAAAACAATATCCCCTACCCTAAGGGGTTATTTTCAGGAACTAAATATGCCTAGTTATTTGGAACAATAACTAGGATAGCACACATGGTTGTTACTGTTAATCTTGTTATTGGTAATTCATATAAAGCACCTACATGGTACTGATTTCTCTGTACATGCTTTGAGGTGAATCATTTCTAGCCATTTACATAATTTTTATCTGACTCTAGCAAAAGCCTGGGACCAAGAGGCGGACCATTTCTTTTTACAAAAGAGCAATGAAAACAGATCACAGTATTCTTGTTTGCAGGATTATGAAGCATACCCAGAAAATTAACAAAGGCAATCCATGTTATAGAGCTGTTAAAACTTTGAACATGAGGGCCAGGGATTTAGCTCAGTGGTTCTGCCGCCTGCCTTGCAAGCTCAAGGACCTGAGTTCGATCCCCGGTACCAAAAAAAACTTTGAACATGAGATGAAATAATACATTAGTTCAACATCTTTGATAACTTCTCACTGAAGCCAAGGACTATTTACCATTCTTGTTATATTCATAGCGTTAAATGTATTTCTTTGAAGAGAAAAACAAAACCCGAGAGAGCAGGAAAAGTACCTAAATCAAAAGGAAAAAGGACCATATCTTCAGTGCTTAATACATATGGACCAATGGCTCACTGATGACATCGGTACATGTCCAGCTGTGGCAGCTTCTAGGTTAAGAGGATGCTGGATATTCATCACACCATAAAGAGACTCCAGCCTCAGCCAGTGAATTCTTCACACTGCTACAAAAATGGAAGAAGTTTGGAAGACTCGGGCTTAGCTCTATGGCTAACTGCCAGAAAAACAAGTCTAGGAAACCCTGCCCAGTGGGATCATTTCAAAACCTTTTGTCCTTTTATAGCTGAAAAAATCACTTTTACTTACTGGCTAGAGAAAAGTACCCTTTTGTTCTAAAAACATGGGCTTTGCATACCTTGAATCTCCAGCTGGATCACATTACCTAGAGATAGAACCATTAGATGCTCTCAAGTCTGTCAGATAAGTTGTCATAATTTAGTGTTCAAGAGACAGCATTCTTTTAGATGGATTAAAAAACATCTCAGTAATTTGTAGCCAACTGCACAGTAAATTGTGAGTTGGCTTGGATATTCTCGCCTATAAGCTGAACATTTGCCAAGATTCACAGGGGCCCTGATAGCAAGTAAAATTAATTGTTCTTTATAGTTCTTTGAGATAGCCATAGAGACATTAAAGATGCTACAATTACACAGATATTTCCACTGGATGATCATAGTATACTTTGGAGGGGATTGGGGGGGGGGACTCTTTTAATAACTATTTAAGGCAAGTGAACGCTAATGCCATGTCACTGTCTGGTAAATTAAATTAAAAATGCAGAAAATGCAAAGGTACCAGGTGGTTTTCTAAAACACACTATAAACAGAGTCACAATGGAAAGGAGAAATACACTATATATGATAGGGTTAATAGACTTTGTTTTTAAAATGGTTTTATAAGTCAGTGTGAAAAAGAGCAATCTCAACAAGACAACTATGTGAAAGGGCACAAAAATTTTCAAAAGAAAAATGCTGACAGTCAATGAACACTTGAACAAATATTCAATCTCACATTGGTCAAAGAAAAGTTTATAAAGTAGAAAACCATTTGGGGCCTGTTAAATTAGCAAAGATGAATTAGGGGAAGGAGAATATCTCATACCAACCAAATACTGGTATGAATGCAGTCTGTAATTTAGACACAATGAACAGTAATCTCTAAAAATTCCTTAGCTTTGGGCTCAGCTATTCAATTTCTTAACCTTTAGTTATAAAGACATTGACTAAAGTGGCTAAAAGGGAAAAATTGAAAAAAATTTTGAACAATAATGTAATTGTAAAAAAAATCCATAGAAAAGCTTATTGTGTGAAGAAAGTATTAAGAATCTTTAGTAACAGGATAATATTAATCCAATTTTAAGAAGTGGAAAGAAAACAGTATATCAAAAAGAATATCCACCCAGGGATTTAGCTCAGTAGCACCATGCCTGCCTCGCAAGTACAAGGTCCTGAGTTTGATCCCTGGTACCACCAAAAGAAAAAAACAAAAAAGAATATCCAGCATATATTTGGAGAGAATATTCATATACTGTATGTGGGCACCTAGGTGAACAATAGAAAGTCAGACAGCAAACTTCAGCAATGGTTGTCTATCTCTGAAATGGTAAAATTCAGGTGAAGAAGAATTTCTTTCTTCTTCACAGTATTTCTATGATAAAAATGTACATATTATCGTCATAAGAAAAAAAATGTTTAAGACTTGTCAATGGTATGTATAAATTCAGGTCGAAAACATGCCTTTTCCAGAATGTCACGGCTGGTGCAATAGAGCTTGCCACTCATTCCAGGTGTTTCAAAAATTGACCCTATTCCTAAAGCCTGTAACTACCACTCACCTTGCCTCCTTCCCTCTAGGACTTGCCAACCCAAGCCCACTCCACTTCACCCTGAGCAGCAGCCATCCCCAGCCAGATACCAAATGGAGCTCTTCCCTATCATGATGCCAGCAAAACTCCCCAGCCAGCATAAAGAAAGGGTTTAATATTTCTCATCAGAAATATCACCACTGTTCCTTCTCAACTCAAATTAAATGCTGAATTTTCTCAAGCTTTAAAACTATGTTCCCTGAGGTAAGCTATACATTAATACTTATGCTGCCCTCACAGAACAGGCAATAAATAAAAGAAAACAGAGCAATAGAAGGGGAAGAAAATAAAGGAACACTCAATCATCTCAAAGGAATTTTCTTCAAATGGAAAACCAAGTGTGAACAAAACAATGAAACAGCACACGTTACTAATAGGTCCCATCATCACAGCTGGAATGTGGATCAGGAAATTGGGAATTTGTCTATTACCACAAAAATGTAAGCCATTTTATACCTGTTGATTAGCTGTAATTCTCAAACCTGGATGACATATTATCCAGGTTTATCCAGTTCTTTATCATCTAAAGAACTTTAAAAGTTCCAAGGTTCGGCACTCCCCACCCCAGAAAAAGCAGGCATCCGTATTTCTTTTCTTTAAAGTTCCTTGGGTGATTCTCATGGGTAGCCAGGGCTAACAGCCACCTCTTGTCAAGCAGGTCACTTCGCTTAGTCTCATGTGAGGGTAGCAAGTTAGATTTCTTCCTCTTTTTTCTCTAATTTGGTGTTGAAGGACAGTAGCCACAGGTCTTTAATTCAATGGATGCCTCACAGTGTCAGCTTCAGTCTCATGGTTCCTCTCCACCATTCGAAAAATGAAGACTTTGCCAGCTTTAGCGTAACCAGCTCATCCTGGCTTGCCTGGGACTTCCTAGTTTTATCAATTAAAGTCCCACATCCTAGAATCTTCTTGGTCCTGGGCAAAGCAAGGTGGCCAGTCATCCAATAAGAAAGGACAATGACTCCAGGAGATTCTGGTTATGTCTAGGAGATGAGCACACTCCACACATGCCTTAGTATACCCATTTCCTGCAACCAGAAGTGCCAGGTGGGAGATTTTATATATCCTTGAAGCAGAATGATGAGCAAGAAGAATAACAGGGAGGCACCATGCATTGTGTTCAGTTACTTTATACATCTGTTATCTACTTCTCACAATTTGCTGGCCCCTTTTTACAGGTAAGAAATGGAGATTAGGTCATTTGTATGAAGTCACATGACTAAGTGATAAAAAAGAAGATCTGAATCTGGGTGGTTTGGCTCCAACCTATGGATTTTACTGTTATTGAAATGACAGCTTCCTCGGGAGCTCAATAAGGCACATAAAATCCCAACACACAATGTGAGCTGAGACCGTAAAGGATCAGGTAATGAATTTGCACTCCTTCACACCAGCCATCTCAGGAGGAGCTGCCCAGTCTCTCTTTACTTTTCCTCTAATGTCTATTTATCTTTATTTTCAAACGGTTTTCATTCATTTGCAGTGAAATTCTTTTCATCTACATAAGATCGGGATTTATTTGTTTTAAAAATAGGGGAGTTGTGAAGTGAAATTGGGTAACACCCCTTCAGGTGGATCAGAGACTGGAGAACAGGTTATAACATGGTGACTAATTTTCTTTTTTTTTTTTTTCATTTCTCAAACCTCTTGTGTTCAGCTCTTCGACCTCTGGCAAAAAAAAAAAAAAAAAATACAAGGCTCCCTAAAACAATGTCAGCTTTCTATGCTTAAAAATAAATGCTCTCAAATGTAGCAAATGCTCATCAATGAAAGAACAAAGTTCTCCTACAAGTCAGGGGGTTAGAGCCAGCTGTGAGCTCAGAAAGGCCGGGCAACAGCACCTGACCCATGTTGCTTATCTTTTGCCGTGGGCCACATGGCTCCTGATGAATAATGCTTTGTGGCAATGCATTTGCAATAAGTAAAACAATAATAGCATTTGACACAAACACACTTACAGCTAATCTGCTGGAAGCAGTATCATTCTGCTAGCTCTATGAGGAAAGGCTCTGAGTCTGAAATTACTCCATACTCTCTTCTGGGCCAGGCTCATAAAAGGTGCGCAGAAAACCTTTATCAAATTAATAAATGAATGAGTGAACGAACCCCTAATATGAAGTCTGACGTAGTTAATCAGATTCACTCAACACTGACTGTGAGGCTGCCAAGAACCAAGCTAATATCATTTTTACAATGGAAAAAGTATCATTGCAGGTCATCCTGTTGAACAAATGAGGAAACTGAGGTGCACTGAAGTGAAGCTGTTTGTCCAAGGAAGTTCAACTACTCGGAGGAGATGTCAAATCTGGAGCCTCCAGTGCTGTGCTATTTTAGGACACCATCCTCCCAAGGCTCATGGTATTCATTCCACCACCACTCAAAAGAAGTCAGAGAGATTAAGACTGAATTGTAGCTTGGCCAATGTGACCCCGACCAGTGGCTTAAACTTCCTCCCTACGGCTCAACGTCTTCATCTACAAGATAGGGGTCATTCTGGTCTCTACCTCACTTAATTTTAGATAGGACTTGGTGAAATAAAGCATAGGAAGTGTTATCCCTTCAGAGGTGCTAATAAATAATACACATCTGCACTGTTTTATTAACGCATGCCCTAGGCAATCCTCCATCCATGCCAGAGGAGGGGACACTTCACAACTGCACGGCCAGCCTGTTGGCACTCTTCACAGCAGACGCACACCCGCAGAGGAAGTGGGACCTCTGAATTCATGCATCCACTCCATTCCTTTGTAACTGAGGCTGACAGAACAACAGAACCCTGTAAAAATTGCTCCCTGACAGGTCATATGTGGAAATGAAATCTCTCCAATGGGCTTCAGGTTGAAGATCGATCACTCAATGATCACTGCACTATGTTCTCAATAGAACCACTCAGTGACCAGTCATCTCCCAGAAGACAAGTTAGCAAACCTCAAAGCACATTTTTAAGGACTGCATTTAAATCCCAAAGGACAGGCCTCCTTTTTAGAAAGACCCACGTTAGACAGTGCAAAGAAATGCTTCATCTGTTTGGAGGTCTTCAGTCTGTGAAGAAGGCCCCCATTGGGCCCTGATCTCCCAGGCTCCCAGTCCCGGAAGTCACTGGTAAGTGTGGATACAGCCTCAGAAGACTCATTCCTCTGTTTCTGCTCATACAGCACTCCCTCTTGCCACTTTTCCTCAATTCGGAGGATCAACTGAATGGTCAATGGAACTGGAACCATGAAGAATCTAAGAAAAGGATTCTCAGTTTCCCAGCACTGGAGGTGAGAGTTTGCAGAGAATCCAGAAGGGAGGTTTAGTTTTCATATTTTACAAAGGGGCTCTTGTGGGTATGGGTCACAGCACCTCTGTACTCTGCCCAACCTAATCAAACTGCACATGTGCACACCGCCTGCTCCTAACAGCCCAGCAGAGAAACTGTTCTCTCAGTGCCGATAACGCTGTCATCACGGCACCCCTCCTCACCCCACCTCTGAAATCCAGCCAAAGTCACACACGCTGGCCACAAAGAAATTCACAGATATTTGGGTCTTCTTCTCTCTCCACAAACTGGTCAGAAAGGAAAACAGCCAACTTTAGAGTTAATGAATACCTAGAGAACAGTCTGAAGCTTTCCTTTATTTGACTTTGAAAACGAAAAATAGTAAATGAAATAGTTGTAAAAATAAATGACACCTAAAGGTAGTCAGTATGTGTGCCGCAGCACTATGGTAGGCTCAATCTTGAGTTTAGGATGTATCAAGTTCACATATGAAATATAAATGAAGAGACATGGCCACAGAAGTGTTAAAAGCTGTACAACTATTGGAGAAAATAAAATGTTTTTTCACAAAGTAACTTGAGAATAAGTCAATAATATAAACCATAAGACAGTGGAGCACAGAGAGACTATGTTAAAGACAGTAAAAATTTAATATATACTCCAAAATTGCTAAAGTTGGAACATAGCCCACTGTCAAATATACCTACTTCCAAGTTAATGTCAGCAGTCACAGACATGGGAAATGAGTAAGTTAAAACCACAAATTACAAATAGTTTAAAATGTCCTCATTATCACTGGCTTCAGGAGGGAAGATTTTCCCTTCTAGATCAGGAGGGAATATGTTATGTATTAATTTGTGCTGATAATTACAGGGTGAATGAAAACATCAAAACTTTCTTTTTATACTTTATATAATATTGATTTTACCATAGTTCAATCCATCCCATCCCCTAGTACTGGTCTACGTTTGTGTGATTTTGCTTTTATCAATCCTCCCAAATCTTAGGATATTCAAATGCCTACCTCTTCAGAATGCCTTGGGATATACTAGATGTTCATTTAAACAAATTAAAAACAGCTATGATTGTGGATTGTGGAAAACTCAACATGCATTATTTTCTTGGAAGCCACTGTTGTATTGCCTGATTTTCTTTGGCAGATTTGTAGGGTTACTGACATTAGTTTAAAAAAAAAGTAATAAAGATAACAGAACTACTAAAGATGATGGTCGAGCTTAGAGATCATTCAGTCATTCACAAAAACAACAATTCATCAGGGACAAGCTGTAAGGGACAAGCTGTAAGGGACAAGCTCTGGCTATGACAATGCACATACTCCCAAAAGGGTATGGCTTCTTAGGAAACTGTTGTGAATGACAGAAACCAATGGAACATTTTCAGCAAATGCAAAAAATTTTTTCAATTTTTGATTTTTTGATTCTTAATTTCAGCATTTTAGTATATCTTCTTTGTATATGGGAACAGGCCTAGATTCCTTTAAAGGAACTTTAGAGTAGGAGCCAGACTGCCATTTGGGTAAACAGTCTTCTATTTAAATCTGAGGATTTACAAAACGCTCTCCTTTTGCCCAGTAAAGTAGTTTTCCACAGCCATTCCCAGGAGGGGAGTGAACACCTGGACCTAGCACAAAGGATGATCTGGGTTTGTAAATAACTTTGATTCTTTGACAGAGAAATGAACACAAGTTTCGTACTGTCCAGGACCTGGAACTTTTCATCGGACAAAAGCCTCAGCACTGAACCTACCACTTACTTGTTATGCTGGCTCATTCTAGGAGCTCAAGTTGCCAGCAGGAGAAATTTCTACTTGGGATATATGTTGCTCTGCCTGGATTTAGTCATGGGCAAAGGTTTGAAAGTCTTAAGCCTGAGGCAGATCCATACTACATTTCCAAGCTTCTTTGGCATTGAACTATGCATTCCTGGTTGGTACCTAGCTCCATGCCCCAGGGATGCTGGGAAAAAGCTTCTACTTGGCAAAGCTTGGATGCCTTAGTAGCTTCTCTGCAGTCTTAGGGTGAGAACATTTCCATCTCTCCATTTCTTCTCGTGTAATTAGCTCATTTGATTCTGAAAATTATATCTTAAGAGAGAGAGCTTCAAGGATCAGCTGAGTTTTATGGGTCGGAAACAAGGCTCAGAGAGGCCCCCCTAGCTGGTCCATGAATAGCAGGCAAGGGTCTTGAAAGTGGATGCTCAGACTCCCACTTCTGGGTCCCTGTACTGCCCAGGCCAAACCTCAGGTGGCATCTCAAGCACACTCTTCACAATCCTGGTGAAGAGCCAAAACACAGGTTTTCAATTAAATGACATTTCCACCTCCTAGCTGTATATCAGGATTATTTGAGGATACTTATTTAAAATGCAGATTCTCAGGCTCTGCCCTGCCAGGAATTCAAAGTTGGATAGAAAAATCTGTATTTTTAACAACTTTCCCTGCAATTCACACAGTCAGGTCAGAACCATTCTGGGAACTGGCGTTAAGGAAGCCCAGTACAAGAGCAAAATGAAGCCATTTTTCCATCAAGACTGAGTGGTCCAGTTCCTGCAGGCTCTTCTGCCGAGTGCTTCAGAGATGGAAAGAGTTATTGCTTCCATTGCTTTCTTCAGAAAGACTGATCAGCACAATGGAAAGCAGCAAACACTGTAGAGAAGGAGACCCTTTCACTCTTTAAGCTGTGCTGTAATTTAATGCACTCGGAGATCTTCTCCAGACTCTGGGGGCCTGGGAGACTCATTTAATTATTTCTTGGGCTTGGAGGTGCCATCTATCAAACTAGACTAAAATCACTTTAACTTCCAAATGGGAGAGGATGCCCTAATGTTGAATCTCTTGTGCTCCTTGAAAGGAAAATGATACACAACTATAAAAATACTTTTAAAAACCCCTACAAGTCCAGCCCATATGTTATAATCAGCACATCTGTGTGAATGCAAACTTGCTGAGAAGTGTCTGCAAGCTGACCTCCCCCTGAACATGGCTCACTATTTCTAGTTAAGTCCCAATGTGGATGCCATACAGACAGAAGGCTTCAAAAATTGGCTCCTCCTCACCATATTTCCAGTACTGCTTCTTGCTAGTCCCTCGAGTTCCCTACCCAACACACCAGAGGATAGCAAATGACAGTCCTTGGGCCAAATCTGGACTCATGACTATTTTTCTGATTAACATTTTTTGGAACACAGTCATGCTCATTTATTTATGCACCATCTATTACTGCCCTTGTGCTACAGTGGTAGGGTTGAGTAATTGAAATAGACATTGTATTTGGCCCTGTGGTCCATAAAACCTGAAATATTTACTATCCGGTCCTTAATGGAAAAAATTTGCTAACTCTTGCTGTAGACCAGTCCTTTTCAGATTTTTTCACCATGGCCTAAAATAAATACAGTTATCCAAGAGACCTCCTATACACATACACATATATGTGTATATTTTTATATACACATAACATTTCCAAAGCAATCTTTACTAAATACAATGCCCCTTCTGATAGTTTCTATTTTATTTCTTAAAGCACTAAGGATATCATATTAATGGCATGACCTCAAATGAGTCTCAATTCACATTTGGAAGAACATTCCTCTAAAAGAACCAAACATTTGGCTATTTACAACACATGTCCCTGCTCTCCCACCTCCATTCCTTTCTTGACGTCACTCCATCTGGCAGGGACTTTCTCTTTCATCTCTGTGTGACAAATCCTCCCCATTCACTGGCTTAACTTCCATCTCTTCCACAAAGTCTGCTTCAAACTTCCAATCCAAAAGCATTTTCTCCTTTTCTCATCTCCCACATCATATTTCTACTCCTGTACTGTGGCACTATAAAGCTTCTGCTTGTAGAACATTCACCTGTACATCTTTATTCTTACTCTAAATTGTATGGTCTTAAGTACTTTATATTCTATATAACATCTAATAGAATGACTTAGACTCTTATTAAACTTAAGTAAACAACTACTTATTATTAAGAGTGTCACATGGTTAAACACAGCTAATATTTTATCCCATTATAGAGACTATAAGTATATCTGGTATATTGTAAGCCCTCAAATGCTTATGGAAGACAGAGAGGAAAGGATATCCTGGACTTACCAGTTTCAATTCCGGTTGCTAGATTTGTGTTATTGTACTAACCAGTGAGTAGAATTATTGTCTGCAATATGTAATTTCTGATATTTTTTTTGAGTCATGATCCCTAGTGTAAGTACACAGAACAACAGACAAGAAGGAAATTATTCTCTTTGTTAGGCCTCAGCAGGGAAAGGGTTTAACAGCTTTGGCTGTCCCAAGAGGGAATGCCATGTACACATATTGAGTTCAGAAAGTAGTACTAGAGAGAGCTTGGTATAGTCTATTGGTTCAAGGAAACAAAGATATATGCAATCCCTCCTGGATTATTAATGGTAAGAGAAGAAAATATCTGCAGAAGAAATTCCTCCCAGAATTCAAACATGGCCTGAAACATGAACATTTAAAGTGGTTTTACTGCAATCTGTTTAAGTATGATCAAATAGTACTTACTCTCAGGAATTCAAGTATGGTTTGATAGCAGGAAATCAATCATATTTCACTGCATTTACATAATAAGAAATATATCAATATATCACTAAATTCTAATAAGGTACCTGATAAATCTGATAGCTATTTCTAATAAGTCTATAAGTAAAATGAGAATTGACAGGGGCCAGGGATTTAGCTCAGTGGCTCAGTGGTTCTGCCGCCTGCCTCACAAGTGGAAGGACCTGAGTTTGATCCCCAGTACCAAAAAAAGAAAATGAGAATTGACAAATAATCTACATAAACATAATACAGATTTTATCAATGTTGAAAATCAATGACCAAAATAAATGGTAAAATACTAAATCCATTTCCATTAAAATTATGAAATATCACGATTATTATTTAACATTATTTTGAAGATGATAGCTGTGCAATAAGAATATGAAATGAAATAAAGGGCATCAATATTAGAAAAATACAAAAATATTTTAGTAATACGTTATATAACTGTATACCTAAAAAAGAGAAAGTAATGGTTTTAGAAAATAAAAAAATGTAATCAATAGCAGAATGTGCTAAGAAGGTTGCAAACTTAAAACAAACATATTAATAGTTTCTCCTTAGGTAAGCAATAAACAAAATAGAAAGGAAAATGAGCACAGCAATGTCAGAAATCAAAGCTGTTCAAAGCTCTATAGGATATATAACCCGGATTCTTCAATGAATAATCTTTAAGGGGAAAATACAGAGTTGAGAAATGCATATAAAAGAGGTTAAAATCCATTATCAAATTGCACAGTAATTGGTTTCTAATGGGAACAAACTGTTAAGGCAGGCCAGGGAGAATGAACTGGGAGGAAGACTTGGTGGAAATGATCAGCTGCTTTTCAGAAGAGCAACATCAAGCCTATCCCCTTCCCCCAAACCTTTCTCTCACCTGAAACCAAAGCTGTAAGCCCTGGGTACAAGCTTTAAATAGCTTCTAGGGAGAAAATAGGGAGCCTTCTTGGACTCAGAATCCTATACCAATAGTAAGCAGAAGTCATGTTTTAAGTCACAGGCATGCAGTTACTATTGAGAGTTGAGGAAGAAGGAGGAACAAATAACAAGCCATCCCCAGGGTAGGACATAGTAAAACTATTCCACTGTTGAAGAAATTTTAAGCCTGTGAGACACTACAGTTTATAACAGAAACAATAAAAGCCAAATCCAGCTTAGGTGCTGACTAGCTTAGCTTAACCCTCCACATTAATGGCCCATGAGAAGAGATTTGCCCACTTCTGGCCAAAAATACTATTTATCTGCATATCTACTTCTTTTATCCACATACTAGTCAACATTCAGTAAAAAACTGAGAGCTGAAAAAGGCAAGCAAAAGCCAGTCATTGTCAAGAGATAAAGCAATCAACAGAACTATAGTTAAATATGAATTATATATTGGAATTATCAGACTGGGAGCTTAAAATAATCATATTGAATATATTAAATGATCTCATGGAAAAGAGAAGTAACATACATACATGGATGTGTATTTTTATAAGAGAAATTAAACTATAAAAATGTAAAGAGAAATGCTAAAAATAAAGCACAAAATATAGAGATAAAGAGTTCCTTTCATAGACTCATAAGCAGATTGGGCACAGCTAAGGGAAGAATCAGTGAAATCAATTCTATGCCAATGTAGATTATATAAACTGAAACATAAAATGAAAAAAAAACAAATCAGATGAGTGCATGTAAGAATTCTGAGGCATGTATGGACACAAATTATCCAACATATTTTGTAATGGGAACCTCAGAAGAAAAAAGACAGAATAGGAGTGGAGAAGTATTTGAAAATACAGTGACTGAGCATTTTCTAAAATTAGTAAATATCAACAAATGACAGCCCCAAGAACCTAAGAGGGCCACAAGGATGGTTAAACATACAACCATATACCCATAAATACATTATAAGTAAACTGTTGAAAATCAAAGATAAGAAGAAAATACTGAAGGCAGCCAGAGGCAAGGAGTTGGGAAGGTGTACTTTATACAAAGATAAAACTATATCAGACTTCTAGGAAACTATGCAATTCAGAAGACAATGGAACAACATCTTTAAAGTATTAGAAAAAGAAACTGTTTCTAACATTTTTAAGTATGATAATGGCATGGTTCTTACATGCTTTTTCCAAAGATCCCTGACATTTACAGATTCATGCTGAACCACTCATGGATAACATAAGCTAAGAGGGTTGCTTCACAATAATGAGGGAGGAGGTCTCCTTTTGTGGTTAAGGGTAGAAATAACCAGCAAGATTGAACATCCATTGATGATGACTAAAGTTAGGTGACAGACACATGGAGATTCAATATGATATTCTCCCCATCCTTCTGCAGCTTTTTGAATTTTCATAATAGAACTTTTTTCAAAACAGAAAAATTTTAAGAAAAAAGAAACAAAATAGCCTAAAGAGAAGAGTGTACCAGCACACATTCTAGCAAGTATCTTTGACTTTTTGCCTCCAATTAACTCTTCCTCTAGCCTTTGCTGCCACTACCCTCCCCAGTAACATCACAGAGCCTACCAGTGCCAAAGCTCTCTTCTCCACACAGAGAGCACCGTCCTGAGTCCATCAGGTTTGAGAAGAATCTCCATCCAGCTGGGGTCTCGTAGACAGGGACCTTCATTGATTTGGCCACTCTGAAAAATGAAATTGAAGGCAACAGTCAATTAATATATCTTATTTTCTTTCTTCTCTCAGCACAGCAGGTAGTCTTCAAGATCCATTAATTCTCTAAATAGATTTCAGGACAACTTGAACAGTGTTGTCAGTTTTCAGGGTATCAAAATGTAATCTAGAGAATGATAAACAGTCTGTTCCAGTGATTCTCAATGGTATGGAAAATGCTAATATAAGAAATATTCATCCATTTGTTTCTCTCCTGTAAATTCTTTTTAGTGAGGACATCAGAACCTAAATTAAGATTGTGTTTGTAAAAACATTTGGACTATCACGGCAGTATCTACTAAAAATGGATATATCCATATCCTATGATGCAACAATTCAACTCTTAGAAAGTACTACAGACATGTAGTAGACACTGAGGTGCACCGCTTAAGTTCACCTCTAACATCACACACACACACACACACACACACACTTTAGATATAGAGCTGGAACGTTCATTCTATCAGCATCTAGGAATGTCAATGGCTGATAGCTAACAGTCATGCTCCCATTCCTAGGTCAATCCACATCCAGTGACTGACTGATGAGGGATTTCAAAAGTCTCACCTCCATCCAAATTTGACACAATCTGTAGGGCCACTTTGGCTCCAGAGCTCCCATTTGGTGACTGAGGCCTATGTGACTGCAGCACAGTCCAACTTCTTTCAATGCCTGACCATCTTTTCTCATTCTCTTGTAGGTGTTTGCTGTAATTTAGAGCTGAAATACCCCCTCAAAGGTCCATGTGTTAAAGGCTGGATCCTCAGCTTGGCACTATTAGAAGGTAGTGAATATCTCTAAGAGCCTTGTGGGAGGTTTCAGGTAATTGGGGGCATGCCTCCAAAGGGAACCATAGAATGCCAGTCTCTTTCTCCTTTTCTCTTTTTCATTTCCCAGGCACCATGAGGTGAGCACCTTTCTCTGCCACGTTTCCACCATGAGGTGCTGTCTCACCACAGGCCCAAAAGCAACAGGGCCAACTGACCATGGGCTGAAACCTCCAAAGCCAAAATAAAACTTTCCACTTTTTAAGTGTATTATCTCAGGTATTATCTCAGGTATTTTGAGATAATAGTGTTGTGCTTTATATTTAGCTGTTCCCCAAGACTGCATCCACTTAGAGGCACAGGCTTTGGGCGGTGACTAGCTGTTAGGAGGCAGGCCCTCCCTGATAGGGGGTGGGTCACTGGGGGCATGACTTGGAAGAGTTTGTCTCCTCCCAGCTCCTTTTTTTTTTTTCTCTGTTTCCTGACCACCACGGTGTGAGCAGCTTTCTTCTGCCCAGGGCCTTCCACCATGCAGCTTGTATGTATGAGCCTGCCAAACGTGAACTGAAACTTCCGAAACCTGAGCCAAAACAAATCACTCTTCCTTTAAATTGTGAGTGTTGGGTATTTGTCCTAGTAATGAGAAAAGTAACTAAGACAAATAGAAAGCTGACTGATCTTGAAGTGTTTATCTTGAAGGCAACTTTGATTTTATAGGTAAAAAGGAATAAATTTCCTGTTTTTCTCAGAGTTGCATCCTGAGGAGCCCAGGGTGTGATGTACTCAACAGAGTATGAACATGAGGTTTGACCAGAACGATGACAGAATCACAATTTAGGATAACTGACACAATCCAAATAAACACTCAAAGTAGTATGGGCAAATAATCTGTGGTAATAATATAGTCCCATAAATTCTATTAGTTCAGGCAACTTGAGCAAATCTCACAAACAATGATTAAAAGAACTTGTTATGTTTGAGTCTGAAATGGCACCCAAAACTCCTGTGTTGAAGGCTTTACCAATGCAGTAGTGATTAGAGCTGGGGCCTTTGGAAGAGGATTGGATTATGAGATCTCCTCCCACTCCCTCTTCTCTGTCCCTGTTCTAGGCTACCATGAGGTGAGCAATATACCATGTACTGCCCCCCCATGATGTACTACCTCACCACAGGCTCAGAAATAATGGAGTCAAATGACCATGGACTGAAACCCCAAAAACCATGAGCCAAAATAAACCTTTTCCCCTTTTATATTACATCTATTTTCTCAGGTATTTTGTTACAGAAATGGAAAGCTGACTGACACAGAGGTCAAGAATGAAGACATATATGTTGTCTTGTTTCATTTAGATAAAATTCACAGCCAAAACCAACCAATGATGTCAAAATCCAGGCTCAGAAGCTCGGAACAGTCAAGTATTTTGTTTAAAATTCTTTAGCGATACTAAGTAATACTACAATTTGGACCCAGGTCTGCTTAATTTCTGCTGATGTTCCGTTGACCCTGCTGTCTCCCCAAATGTCTTAGTGCTTCATGATGCACATCAATCTCAGGGCATGCTGCAGAATAAGCTGATATCACAGACACTGACCTGAAAACTTATCTTCCCCATGTGTAAAAAACAGAAAGAGAAAAAACACCAAATGTCTACCAGCTCCAAAGTTTCCTCCTTTGAAGCCTTAGTGCAAAAAAGGTAGTCAGGGAAAGGAATCAGTGAGTGTCTTAGTACCAAAAAAGGGAAAAAAAATACAGGATAAAGGACATGCTATAGTAATTATTTCTTTAGGTTTGGTTTGTGACTGGCTAGAGGAAAAAAGTACCTAGAAACCTTTGTCTTTTCACAAACACTTCCTTATACTATAACCCCCACATAGAAATATGCTCAAGACTGAAAAATCATGTGCTAATAGTTTTTCAAGTTTGTTTTGAAAAGAAGCAACTTTTGGATGGCAGTTGTGACTTCAAAGGTTCCATCTTTCCTCTTTTCAATGGTTTGATAAAGATAGACCATCATCCTCATATTTTGGTAGAAACAAGACAAACCCTCTCCAAACTGAAAAGCAAAGGTAAATTTTTAGAGCCATTAATATTATGGTCATAAGCTCAAGCAAGGAGGAACAAATCACATAGAAGGCTTCTAGGGGTGTCACACAGAAAACCTGGGTCAGAATTAATTTATAAATATGAATGCACATGATTACCAAATAGAATGCGCAACATGGGGACAGAGGTGAGGGTGAACAGGAGGGCAGAGGGTGTGTGGACATATAGTCTCTGACCAAAATACTCTTGTGGGTTCAGAGCCAAGTTGGCAGGCCTGAAGGGAGGGGAAAGGATTTCCCTAGTTCCCACCCTTCCCAATTAATCACTGTCAGAAGGTCATCAGGCTGAAGGATGTAGCTAGATTTTGAAGGACCAGATACTTTTATAACTATGAGCCACAGTTGCAGCTATGCAAGCTAAGATAACAATATGGGTAATTAAATTCCAGGATCCTGAGCATGAGCTGATTATGTCCTAGGGTTAGAAAGGAATTCCCCTTCCTCCTCCCTCTCCTGAACTTGGGATTCATTCCAAATACAGCATTCAGCAGATACCATGCCTTAGAATGGTTTTTGGCTCTAAGTCCCTGAGGCCTCTAAAATCCTCTAATACAAAAGCTCTGGACAAAGCTGTGCATGCTGAAGGTCAGAGCCCCTCTCCCTGACAGCTGCCACCAGTCACCAGAGACAAACATAAGAGCTCACTTCTCAGGAAAGGACAAAATATTAAGGAAAAAGAAGAAATTAGTCCAGGCTACACTACACTTATTCTGCAAGTGAGACCCAGAAGCCAAGGAACTTGCCGGACGTAAGGTTCGCAGTCTGGACTTTGAAACCTTGGCAATGTGACGTCAAGGTGGAAAAGTCTCAATCTTCTTTTCAACACTTTCTCCTGCACTCCCTCTGTGTTCTGGGTTCTTCACAAACTGAAATCTTCCCTATTTCTAAGTATGCTCTTGCATCTTGTTCTTGTTGTGCGCACTTGGTTATTCATGCTGTTCACTTTACCTCTGAAGAGTAAGTCTTCTTTTCCAGTCTCTGTCAAAGCCTGTCTTAAATGGTCCACCATCATAAAGCTGGCCTTGGTCCATTTTGTGATGCTTTAACAGAATACTTGAGACTGGTAATTATAGAGAACAGAAACTTGTTTCTTATAATCCTGGAGACTGGGAAGTAAAATATCAAGACACCAGCATTTGTTCTGCTGAGAGCTTTCTTGCTTTGTCTTCACAGGGCAGAAGATGGAAAGCCAAGAAAGCCAAATGCTGCATGAAGCCTCTTTTACAAGGGTATCAATTCCATTAACTGAGAAGGTACTCTCATGCCTTAATCACCTTTTAAAGGTCCCACCTCTTCATGCTATAACTCTGGTGACACCTGGATTTTGGTTTTTTGGGGGGGGTTTTTTGGTACCAGAGATTGAACTCGGGACCTTGCACTTGCAAAGCAGGTGCTGGAACCACCAAGCTAAACCCCCGGCCCGACACCTGGATTTTGGAAGAGCTTAACCTTCAACATAAATTTTAGGAGAGGCAAAACACTTCCACATAGCAAATCTTGTGGCAAAGTCTTCCCAGTAGTCAATAATCCCATTTCATCTTCTCAGACACAGAGCTGGACTACATTTCCCAACCTCTCCTGCAGTTAGCTGTGGCCATGTGAGTTCTGGGCAACGGAACTCCTTTTTCACAATGTGTTATAAAAGCTTGCCATAGTCCATGTTCGTTCTTTTTTTACTGCCTTGATGTGGACAGAATCTTAGAAGCCAAGTGTTGAGAATGATGGACTTACAAGACAGACAGATTTGGATATATTATACATCATTTGGAGAAGAGTTAATAACTAATCAAAAAAAAACTGTTTTTAATATTCGTGCTTGAGAGATAAACTTTGTGTTACAGCCTAGGCATTTTGGGGATGGTTTTGGAATGGTAGCAACCTTATCCTAATAAATACAATCCTTTCCTTGTCACTGCTCTTAATTGAACATGACCCTTTCTGCCACTTCGCTTCCTATCTCTCAGTATGGGACTTTATATTCACTCTGTTGAACACCTCCTTTTCTCTCCACACATAGACATTATCACCACCACCAATGTGCTACAAGTTCTTTGTGTTTTATACATCTAAATGGCTCCTTCATTATCTTAGAGCACATAATACCTTGCCAGATGCTGTCAATAAATGCTGAATGATTTCAACTGACTACTATTTAAGAAGTGTTGCCACACACCAAGGGGCTATTTATTCTATGGTCTTTTCTCCATGCAGCTTCCTTAAAAATGTAGCAAGTCATTTCTGCACGTCTCATTTAAAACTGTCATTCTTGAGAAAACATAATTTCATAGGTATTAATTAGGGGAGCTGTTAGGTTGAGACAAAGACATATTTTTGAAAAGAAAATCTTATAAAACTAGAGCAGTGACTCAGTGAAAATCAAATATTTGAGAAGCAGAAGGACACATTATTTTAATTGAACCACATTACCAATCTAATGGTCTCCCTACTCTTGTGTGATCAGAGGATAATAGATAGAAAAGCACTCTAAATTATCCCGATACTCAGTGTAGGAGTTCTGGTATATCCAGCATCCTGCACCGTGCATACCTATAGTGAGTATTCAGATATTTTTTACTCCAAAGCACTGCAACATTATGGGTGATAAAATATATCTTGCTAATATCATATTACTAGCTCTTTTAACTTGCAAGAAAATAATCAAATGAACAATAACTGATCATATCACGTGCATGAGGCATACCCAACTGCTCTTGGAATCTTACTTCAAGAAAGTTGTGCTAGATTTAAAGAGGTCAAGATCCAGGTCCCTATTCCTTTGTTCTATCTTCAGGTATCTTGGCTTTCTTAAGAACTGCGAAGGGCTTACCGAGGTCGCGAGTCAGGCGGAACACGCCGAATCAACCCGCTGCAGACAGGCAGGTCTGCGGACGCCCTACTGAGGTTGTGAGTCACGCGGAACACGCAGAATCAGCCCACGCCCCAGCAGCAATCCACTGGACAGCCCCCCCCCCCCCCCCCATCCGGCTGCGACAAGGCCCAAGGACCTCTCGAGCCTGGAGACTGCAGACGAGGGCCCGACGCCCACCCCTCAACCCCGCCCCCCCCCCCCC
>NW_004624736.1:4699767-4731542 GCF_000247695.1 Heterocephalus glaber
GCATCCAGAAGGGCGCACAGGTAATGGGAAAAAAAATAAGAACCAAGATATATCATGTACAGGTACAAACACCCAATGATAAATGTAAACGAAATTATATACCTAAAATGTACCAATAAAATTAATTTTAAAAAATAAAAAGAACTGAGAAGGGCTTTTGGCAGTGGTGGCGAACCTATGGCACACGTGCCAAAACGAGCTGTTTCTATCATTGAAAGCTCTAAAAGGCTCACCATCACTGCTCTAAAATGTTTGCCATCACTGGCCTATGGTATCATTTTCTATAGACTGAATTCTTAGCCCGTCTTCAAAAGCCCTCTCAGTCTAGGAGAAGGTATTTACATCACACAAACCCAAAAAGTCTTATGCACTTTACAGTTTTAAAAGCCCTATAAAAATGAACAGACTTCCGCTACATGGAACAATATAAATAAACTTCACAAATCTGACACTGAGTGAAAGAAATATCCATGGAGGAATATAAACTATATGATTCCATGTAGATACAGTCAGAATGGCTAAAACTGGTCATTGGTGATAGGAGTCAGGATAATGGGTATCACTGGGGAGGAAGGATGAAGCAGTGATCAGGATGGGGAAGAAGGAAGTTTGAGGGGTGCTATTGAGGGGTGTTTATCCCAATGGTAGTAAATGAATGCGTTCACTTTGAGAAAATTCCTTGAGCTTTACACTTACAAGCTGTGCCTTTTTGTATGTACATTATATTTCAATTAAAAAGTTTATTTAAAAGAAAAATCCCTCTGGAGTATTTATGACTAAATGCACATTTGAATTCGCTATGTTTACATAATCCCAAGAAAGAAAACACTGAAGATGGAGTTTAATAGCATCCTGATATGCTGGTTAATGTCTAACAGACATTTAACAAAACAGCCCTTAAATTAGTTCTTCAGTATTTTCACATTGATGAGTTCACTCCCAGATCCCCTCTTTGATGTCTTGCACTGCTGGCTGGGATTGCTTTCTGGTAAAAGGCTTACATGAATTTGCACTTTAAAAGACTTTTTCAGGAAACTTGCCCAGCTCATAAATATGCATGAAGAAGTTCAGCCTACCTGGTTTTCTGAAAGCAATTTTTTTCAATTTTTAAAATAATTTTATTATCAAACACACACATACAAAAAATTGAAACCATTCAAAGAAGAACAATGCAAGGGGAAAAAAAACTACAATAATATTCTAATACAATAGAACTCAACCAAAAGAAAACTGAAAAGCATTTAAACATTTTTCCACATAACTTAAAAAAGCATCTCAAGCACCAACAAGACACCAGAGGATGTGATTTGTTTCAGAAAGATCCCAAAACCATCACTGAACAAATAATGATCTGGAAAAACACTCCAGTTAGTTAGCAGACTCCACATAAGCCAAGCTTCTCCCTAATTTAAATTTCGATACAGTCATATGACACGCAATGGAAACACAATCCAAGAAATATGTTATTAGGCAATTTCATCTGTATGTATCCTTAATTACACTTTCAATTTCTCACACTAGAGAAACTATTCTGTATTTACACATATGTGTCCGATTTATTTCACTTAAGACGATGGCCTCAATATGCATCCATTTAGCTATAAATATCTCTAGTTTCGAAAGCAATTTTTTTTAATGTGTGATATTGGGGATTGAACTCAGGACCTTGTTTGCTGGCCAAGCATTCTACCATAAGCCACACCCTATCCACTCCAATAGCAATCTTAAAATCTATTCCTAAATCAATTTTTTTATTCCTAATTCAATTACACTTTCAGGTGAAATAAACATAAAACAAGGATCTATCAAAATAAGATTACTATTACAAAGGTTTGTCAATCACATATAAACTTTAACAAATTAATGCTTGGCCCTGGGACCTCTATCATCTCAGTCCAGTTAAACCTCAAAACTCACATACTACATAATGCCTTGCCACCTGTCTTATCAAAGAGGTTATAATGATCAAAAGGGACAGACTGTAATGAAAAGAAAATATTTGGACAACCGCAGAATGGCCTACAGAGTTACAACAGTATCACTGTTATCAGTATTTATCTTGCACTTAACCCAAAGGGAACTGGATATTTTGTCTATAGAATGCTTAAAGGGGAAAGCAAACGATAATTGCATGCCTCATGATCCCTCTAGACTTCTAGGTGTTGGCTAACTGTAGACCCTAAAACAAATGTAGACCCTAAACCCAAGGAACTTTGCTGGTTTACCCAGTTACTTGTGGCAAACCTATGGCACCTGTGCCACAGCAGGCTGTTTATTATCACTGAAAGCTCTAAAAGGTTTGCCATCACCAACTAGATGGCTTCAGCACTTCCATTTTAGATAGATGTCCTGAAAGGAAACAGAGGCCCTATCCCAATCAGATTTTAAATTTTATCAGGCAAAATAAGGCTTTTTCTTCACTTGAAAGAAAAAAAAAGGTTTGGTTTTGGGAAATTAACAAAGATCCAAGAGAAAAATACGTATAATTGAAACAACCACAGATCTACATTCTTAAACTAGCAAATTACCTAGAACCCTATATGTGGGGAAATAAGTGTCTGTGTTTACAATCTTGGTGCTTGAGCACTTTAGTGTAAACTCTTCCTGGTTCTGATTACTTTAAAAGAAAATTGCTCAGGGGCTAGGGCTGGAAAATTTCAAGTTCCAAGTCCTCCAGCTTAGTAAGCTAAGAGATAGTCAAGACAATTGTCTTCTATTCTTCAGATTCCTGGGAAATTGTGCTCCAAATTGGGAAAAATAAATCATCCTCTTATTTTGTGTTTCCTGACATTTGCAGACCTATTATTGAAGTTTTTAAAGGAGCCTATATCATACTGTTAGAAAACTAAGAATCAGCCCATTTACTTCTATTGACTAAAAATGGTCAGAAATGACACAAGCTCCAATGCAAGAGATAAAACATTTCAATACAAGAAAACTCTTTATGGTTTCAGAAATATTTTTGCTTATTTCTCTTCTAAATTCTGTTAGTATCTCATCCTGGATAGAACTCTAGAAATCTTATGGTGTCTATGTCTTAAGACAAGAGGGAAGGGACAACTAAGCATTGGACAGTAAGTGAATACACAGCAACTATAAACAGATATTCCCTGCAAAGGAAGAACAAAGACCAGCGAAGACTAGCATTTGTATAACGCTGCCTCACCATTTTATGGGTAACAGAGTAGCTCTGTGAAGGAGAAGTACACACTGAAACATCATGGAAGGATCAGTTTTCCTGGAGCAAACATCTGGTTCTTGTCCTGGCGTTTCACAGGAGTCAGTCTCAGCAGGGACTTGGGGAATCTCAGTGTCAGTCCCCTGAGCTCTGAGCCCACTTTGACCTAGAATCATTAATTTTAACCTTTTTTTGCCTAAAAAAAGTATGAACGAGTATTAGCAATCTATTCCCCTGGGTAGACTCTGGGAAGATGTTGAGGGGGAAAAAAAAGAAGAATGGATAGAATATTCTCTAAGGTTGGGTCTATGTAAAAGGAAAAATTGATAAATTTATTTACATTAAAAATTTCCACTTGTCAAAGACACTTAAAAAGAGGTAACTCACAGACTGAGAAGATACCTGAAATGTATACAACTGCAGGTCTCAAAGCCAACTTAAATAAAGTCATGTAAACCAGTAAGAAAAACACAAATGGTCTAAGCAATTCACAGATTAGGAAGACAGTTCAGCCAATCTGAAAATATACATTAAATCAAGGATATGAAAACAAAACAACAGCCAAATATAACATCATACTCATTCCACTAGCAAAAATGAAAGAGAGAGGGAGGGAAAAGGGAGGGAGGGAGGGAGAGAAGGAAGGAGGGAGGGAGGGAGGAGGGAGGAAGGAAAGAAAAAGAAAAAAGAAAAAAATCCAATAGTATCAAGTGTTGTTAGGAGTGTCAAAGGAAAACAGAAACCACAACACTAGCAGCAGGACTGTGAATTGGTACACTCACTTTATAGTTCTTTGATAATTTTTAATAGACATGATCATGTCCTATGAACTAGCAAGCCCACCTCGGTATCTGTCCTAGAGAAACTTTATGCACGTCTACAATAAAGTGTAGTTCAACAACGGCACTATCTGTGAAAGAGAAATAAAACAAAATCAGAAGCACCCTCATGATCCATAAGTAGAGGAATAAACAAGCTTTAGTTTATTCATAGTAGCAAATAAATAGCCATATTTCAAGGGCACCAAAACATAGAATGCAAAAGAGCCACACACAAAAAAATAATTGTGTACTTTGTCATGCAACATTATGTTAGAACCTTGCTATTCTGATTCCTGTTTCTCACTTAATAGCTCAAGCTGAAAATCTAGTGGGATATCACTCCCCCTCTCAAATAACAGGCTTCAGATATGTGCAACTCTAAAAAATTAATGAGACTAAAGGAAGAAGCACCATCTGGTCTAACATATCTGGCTCAGAGAAGCAAGCAGGACTCACTAATGCCAGCAGAGCCAGAGAGGAACTTGGAAGATCCCCTCTATCCCATAGCTGTGACTCTCAAGGCAGAAGACAAGAAAATGCACACTAGATGTAGCCAGCCGTAATTACTTAGCCTGGACTTTTCCTAGGATTCTTAGTGCTTTTCACTTGCATAGATAGAACTCACCCATTCTTCCTTCATTCTTCTTTTTTTTTGTGTAATTAAGAGATAGAGTTTCTATTCTGTGTACCATATACCTCCTTTCCCTTTTCTCCTGCTAATCTGTCTACCAACATTACAAAGAAGAGCGCGTCAGTGCTGCATATCTTTCCTGAGACTTTCATCTCTCTTTAGGGAGTCCCTGTTTCTTCAAATTAAGGAGCCTGAAGATCCCTCAGGACCCAAACTCTCCAGTTTAGAGGAAGCAATGCACTGAACAGGGCCACATGCAAACCTACAAGTTCCTTGAACTTCCCTCCAGGAATGTGAGTGGTAGCTGTCTGTGCTGGCTTTGGAGTGTGATCAATGAATAACTCATGTCGCCTGACACTGCCTTTCATCACGGAACTCTGAGCTGCATCCCTAATGAATGACCCTTAGGTCAAGCTGTTCCCCTGGAAACCAGATCAATTCACCAGGCAGCTATGTGTACAAGGGCTGAGAAAATGAGTGCATATCAGGGGTTTTCAGGCAGCCACTCCACCTGAAAGGTGCCACATTCAACATCACACTTACCTTCCCAGGATGTCCTTCAGAATTGGGTTTAATTTTATCAGCAAGCATAAGGAAAGATTATGCCACATTAACTCTGCTCTTTATCTTTTAAAAAACATTTCAGGTTAATGACTCATAGTTATGGGAAAGGAGATATTGAAAAAGTTGATACCTGTTTGCAGGAAATCAGTTTTACAGCAGAAGATAAACTGAGTGGACAGAAAGGGCAGGTAAACACACATCTCCAATCAAGTCCAAACCCCTCAGCAAGGAGAGAGGAGGGACTCTGAGTCTCCATCCAAGTCCAGCCCTTCCTTGCTGTGTGATCTTATCCAAGTTACTTAACCTCAAGAAACCCAGCTCTTTCACCGGAAAAATGGAATAACAATCTATCTCCTTACTCACTGAGGACCAAGTGGGATGATGTCAGGGAAAGCCCTCAAGTCCCAGAGCACTCCATGGACATCGGCAATAGTTCAAAGTACCATTACCTCTCCCTTTGCTGCTTCCTGTCTCCCACTCTCTTCTGCCACCAACATGCTGCTCTTCAAGTGAAGCCTCCTTCAACCACCAGGCAACTTCAGATCTATACATGTGTGATTCATGTAGCTGGAGATATGCTTTGTCCAAGTGAAGTCCCAACAAGAGGAGATGTTATAGTCCATTTGAATAATGTGAATAGTATTCAATATAGCAACTATTTAGCATGTGCGTACAGAGGAAAGGAAAAGATCAATGGATCAACCAGCATCTCCAGGCAAGCACCATCAGGGCTGCCAGTTCCCCATCCTCAGATCCATTATTGGAATCCTGAAACAGCTATGTGAATGGCTGCCTGACAAAGGCCATGACCTTTTGGAGAAGCATATTGCTAACCCATGGAAATCCTGTAGGGAGAGAAATAAATACCCAACTGAATTCTCCTCCCTCAGATTATCTGCAGTGCTCCCAGCTATCCAAACTCAACTACAACTTGGAGAGAAGGGGAACATAGTATTAGTCCATGGAAGCCATCATGCAGGCCAGAGGGCTGGGAGAAGGATGCAGATGGGACCACTGGGACAAATGGAAGATAACAGCACACTCATCATTTACCTCGCACTGGACTCAGGCCACCTTCTTACTCTCCAGGTGAATCTGGCCAGTCCTTTCTCCATGCTGCCCCAACAAACCCCAGTTCGTAGCAACTCAGCACAGTATGCTGCATTAGATATTGTGACAGCTGATCCCCTCTCCCGTCTGGGAGGCCCCCAAGGTCAAGGACTCTGCCTGGCACAGATTAAATGCTTAAAGACATATTTTCAACTCATGCGAGTATCACGGAACTCATTAGAACATGGACTCATCCTATATGGGTGTGCAACATGATTTAAATTCATGAACTTAATCCTTAAAATACCACTGAGAGCAAATGTATGCGATGACTGAAAGTTTAGGACAAAATAAAGTGATGGTGGTTGAATTTCCCAAGAAGTTTGAAAAAGAAGCTAGAAGGGAATTCCAGGAAGCAGAGATGCCCTTCTTGTGAATTGCAAGAAGCTCTGAGCTCAGCAGGGAAGGGTAGCCCAGCCTTAGGGCCCTCCTGGTGAGCCCATGCAGGCCACACTGCCAGCAATGTGGCTGATAGTAAGGTTCTCAGAATCTTAGTGACCTATGTTCTCTTTCCCCTATTTGGCTCTGGGGTTCAATGCCCAGGGAAGTGGTAGGAGAGGAGGAAGAAGATAGGAAAAGCATCTGCGTGCAGTCTGGGTGACCCTGCCAGCTGCAACTAAGACAGATCATCTCTCAGAGGACCTAGTCACCTCTGGGGAACAGAAATCAAACATGTTGGCAAGAACACACAGTTCTTGAGCTTAATTGGTGTAGCAGATGCTCTCTGGGGAAATAAGAAAGCCACAACAGCCCTGTCCCTCTTCTCTGGAAATGTAGACAAGGCATTGTTGATTGTGTGGTTCCTTTCCATGTGCAGGTGCATGCAAGCTTAAGAGAAACCTCAGACCAAGGGAAGTGGGTTTTGTTTCAGTATTATTGTTGCTTGCAGCACTACAGGCTGAACTCAGGGCCTCATGCATGCTAGGTAAGCACTCTACCACTGAGCGTGCCCCAAACCCTATACCAGCATTTACTTTAAGAACTGACTTTCAGAAAACAGCAAGTCACCTGAGGGGACAAGTCCAAAAGAGCAAATACAAGATATCACGGCCTCTGGCTCTAAGACCTGCCACAGGGGTAGAGTTGTGTGTGCAGGTGAAGAGGTCCCCATAGGTCAAGATCCCACGGTCTGCAGAGAAGAGATATAAAAGATGGATGAAGCATGAAGGCAATGTTCTCTGTGGCAGGCCACCATCCCCAAGCTGAGCCCTGTGCTCAACCTACCCCTTAGCTACAGTTTGGATCTTGAATGTCTCCAAGGCCCATATGTTAATGGCTTGGTCCATGACCTATGGCTGCAGAATCTTTCGGAGAGAAATCTTTAGGAGGTGGGACCCAGTGAAAGGAAATTGAAGAGGACATTAGGACCCTGATCCTTCTCTCTCTTCTGCTACCTGACCACAATGAGGTGAACAAGCCTCCTCCATCCCATGCTCCTGCCATGCTGTACTGTGCTGACACTGTCCCAGTGACATGGCCAAAGCAACAGGGTCAAACCACCATGGACTGCCCCTCAGATACTGTGAGCCAAAAGCAATCTTTCCTCCTTGTAAGGTGATTATCTTGGGCATTTGTTATATTAATAGAAAGCAAACACATGCTTCTTCAAGAAGCAATTATTTCCAGCTATCCAAAAGTACTCCGGCATGCTGAGTTCCTAAGAACTGGACACATTCATGCTATCTGCTAAAATATTATCATAATAAATACTGAAATGTAGGATGTCCTTCATGTGAATACTGACCTCCTGGTATGTAGTGCCCTTACACAGTACAAATACTGTGCAACTGCATGCAGAAGCTATTCTTTGGCCTCATATGAATTCAAGCAAAGCAGAGACAAGGGCCCTCAAATTCCTTCACAACACAGCTGGTATACAGAATGGACTACATTCCCAGGATAGTCATACAACTGAGAGTAGACCAAAACGCCTTTTGCTGTTTTTCAACTATTAAAGATACAACTTTGAATGGCACGTTTCATTTTTTTTCCAACCATGTGCCTTGCATAAAAGCACTGAGTTTTCTGTATATCTGTGTGTGTCTGGTTCAAATTGTACAAAACATACGAAAATATATCAATATTTCACATAAAAATCCTCCAAAAGCATCTTGAAAGGATTTTTATAATTTTGCTTTTGAAATGATTAGCCTCCAAGTCTCATTTAATTAACTATTGGCGATGATCTCTCATCCCCCATGCACACTTGAGAATCCTTTCAAAATGAGAAAATGTGCCCTACAAATTATTTTCAAGTGTTCCAATGATTCCTTGAATACTAAATTTAATATTAAAGCAACATCATGTTGCATTCTATGCCAATGAGGGATAAACGTTCTGGTGTATGAGCAGGGATTGGGGGTTGAGTATGTATGTGAGGGGAAGGCAGAGGGTGTAACTCTTGTAAGAACCTTAGGTTATCTCGTGTGCAACTTTCAGGGACAATGCTGCATCCTGTCCTCCACGATCCCCACAACATCTGCATAGCCTACACTTATTTAGAGAAGGCCCTACAAACTTATTTCTGAACATTCCATTCCAAAATCATCTCAGCCAGAACGCACTTCCTCTGCCAATATCCAGTGCAGTTTTAATTATGCCCATCTGGAAGTCGGAATATCAGATACAGATACATGGAGGCTTGCACTCCAACCTAGCACTGAGATATTGACTGAGTTTCTCAAAAAGTTCAGAACAATGTTCCAAGGGTCAGAAGAAGAAATGATCATTCCTTTGTGACATATTTTCTAGCCGGATGAAATAGGACAGGTTTTTTTTTTTTCTTCGTAAAACCAAATGTACATATCCAACCCAAATAAAGGGGCAAACTGACTTCATATGATGTAAGCCTTTGTTAAACTTACAGTAAGATGACATATACATAGCATCTCCAGATGGTGGCCGTCAACCCCTCTCCCAGAACACAAGCCTGGACAAGCTTTCCCTCTTTTTGTTAAACTGGGAAACATTCCTAGATGGGGAAACTGGTGGTACTTAACCATTGGGCTTCTGGGAAGAAGCCAAGGCCTCACACACTTTCTAAATAACAATCACCTGAGGAGCGAATTACAAAGGCAAATCTGGCCTCGGCCCGGCCCGGCCCGGCAGGGTGCTGCCCCGAGCCCTCCGCCGCTCTCTGCCCCGCGTGACCAGGCGCTGCGGCCGCGATAGGCGCGGGCCGGCCGGGCGGGGCGGGGTCTCGGCGGAGCTTGGGGGGCACGAGTTGGTCCCGGGTGCGCGGACGCCGCGCCCTGCACCAGGCGTGCGAGAGTGGCGGCGAGGCCCGGCCATGCCGGGAAGGTCCGAGGCGTTCGGGGCTTCTGTTCAGTCACCGCGGACGCCTCCCCCTCTCCCAGGCCAGTGGGGCGGGTGAGGCGAAGGCAGAAAGAGCCAGATGTCCTGGTCACTAGCTCCAGTTTTTCCAGAGTGACAAGTGGTTACAAGTCCTTGCTGCCTTCCCTTAGGAATTAGCAATATGCACCAGGAAAATGCTTCTAAAAGAAAAACAATTGAGATTCACATACAGATACCTTCATATTGAGTTCCAGAACCGAAAGAGAAGTTGGAGGTCTCCATCCATTCATCTACATCACACATCCTAACAAAGAAAATGAAGTCCTCTTCTGAAATGAAAGTTATTTTGCTCAGGACCACATTTCGTTTCTGCACAAGGGACAGTTGAGACACAGGCAGAACAGGAAAGAGGACCAAAAAAAATGAAGTGATGGAACGAGAAACGGAAAGATACAGCACAAGAAGAACATCCATCAGAAAGAGAATATAGATTTAGTTACAGATAATGAAAGGGCCAAGAGCCACCCTCAGTCACAGGAGAGTAGACATAGAGATACAGGTCCTGCAAGTGGCATTCACAAAAGCTGAAACAGGAGGAAAAGGATGGAACGCACAGGGAAAAGTGGAATGAGGCATACAATGAGAAGGAACGCAACAGTCTTTTATGGGACGGGACGGTATCCCTTTTAGGCTAGCACCAAGAAAAGCCATATTGCATTTAAAGAAACATGGCACAGCCAGGCATAGTGGTGCATGCTTGTAATCCCAGCTATTTAGGACTCTGAGGCAGGAGGATCACCAGTTCAGCCAGGCATGGTGGCACATGCCTGTAATCCTAGCATTTGGGAGACTAGAAGGATCCCTGTGAGTGTAAGGCCAGCCTGAACTACATAACCAGACCCTGTCTCAAAAACACAAAACAAATAAGCAGAAAGTAAAACTTAAATTTGAGGCCAGCTGGGCAATTTAGTGAGACTATCACAACAGTCTCCACTCCCACATTAAACGGAGAGGGAGGAAGGAGGTGTGGTGATGCACGCCTGTAATCCCGGCACTCAGAAGGCGGAGGCAGGGGGATCGCCTCAAGTTTGAAGGCAGCCTGGGCTACATAGTGAGTTCAAGGCCAGCCTAAACTACATAGTAAGACCCTGTCTGAAAAAAACAACCAACCAAATTCTATACATACATACATACATAAAAACGATTCCTCCACCTGCCTCACAGCATGGCTGGAAGAACTAGGTGAGAATATTTTTTAAAATATGTATTAGGGCTGGGAATTTAGCTCAGTGGCACTGTGCCTACCTTGCAAGTGCAATGTCCTGAGTTTAATCCCCGGTACCAAAAAAAGAGGCAAATCTCAGGCCTCTCTGCTGGGACACCCTTAGTAGAGCTTAGTTAGAATGTTACAAAAAGCAGCATTTCTTATTTCTGGAGGGTCTCCTGCCTAGGAAATTTATAGAAACTGAGTTAAGATAAACTACAGTATTCTCTCTACCCTCTTATCCAGAAGCTATGTCTAAAGACCCCCCAGAAGATACTTGAAACCTCAGAAAGTACCAAACCCTATACACAGTGTATTATGTCTTTCCCTGTGTATACATACCTATGATAAAGTTTAATTTATACATTAGGTATAATAGAGAATAACAATAACTAATAAAAATTTTAACAATCAAGATTGAACAATCAACTATAAAAATTGAGTAATCAAATCTAAGAATAAAATAGAACTGTAGCAATTAAGCATCATACTCTTGTGCTTTGAGGACATTATTCAGTAAAATAAGGGTTGCTTGAATACACACACTGTGATACTCCTATGGTCGATCTGATAACTGAGATGAGTAATAAGTAACAAATGGGAAGGTAGTGTATAGCATGGAAAAGGGATGATTTACATTCTAGGCAGGACACAGACAGAAGGCATGAGATTTTATCACACTACTCAAAACAATGCACACTTTAAAACATGAATTGTTTATTTGTGCAATTTTTCATTTAATAATTTTGGACCATGGATGGCCATGGGTAACTGAAACTGGAGACTACCATACATGCAAATAACAGTGATCAAATAACCTATGCAATAGTATATATCTATTCATAATTTTAGCATCTGAATTTTGATGTACATATTGCACAATGCATAAGAAATCTTCAGAGGCTATTTGTTTATTGTGTGTTAAGCATAGGTGCTTCCACAAGAACCTAACATATGAGAATATGGAGTATGCTAGTCAAGCCTGGCAAGCTCATATCCTCACCTTAGTGTCCATAAATGTGGGAAGAGCAACTGTCCTTTCCAGCCTCCACACTCCCATACTGTATCTCTCTGGCTTTGAAATCTACAGCCCAGATTCAAAGTCCAGCTGTAATGCTATTAATCCTGGTTTCCTCTGAGACTAGTCACTACCCTCTGTTAGCCTCAGCTTGTGCATCTAAAAAGAGGACTCAATAACATGTGCTGCTCAGAGGAGCTGGTTTTCCTTCTGTGCTGCTCTCCCACCTAATCCTTGAGGAGGTGTGCAGCACAGTGACAGGAGCTTGGGCTTCTTGGGGGCAAAAGCCTGACCTCAAGGCCCGGGGGGTGTGCCTCAATAGTTAAGCACTTGCTCTGCATGCACAAGGCCCTAGATTCCATCCCCAGTACCATACGAACAAACCACAAAACAAAACAAAAATCTGGTTTCAAATCCTGATTCCATTTCTTTCCCTACCTTTGTGGACTTGGGTGCATATATCTGCATATCTGTGAGACACAGATGAAGGGTGAGATGGGTAGAGGTTATGACATACAGTACAATCTGAAACACAGCTATGATTTGACCAGGGAAACCTTCATTGTGACTAGGGAAAGGGTGAATCGTGAGGGCTTCACAGAAAAGTGACCAACACTTAGTGACAGCCTGCAAGGAAATGGGGCCAATGGGAGCAGTGTATTTGAGAGATGGTGACCTGTGGGACCAGGATGTGACTTTGACCCACTCACCAGCCACACTAACTGGGCTCCCTGCATCCCCATGAGGTGCCGTGACAGCTAAAAGAGTCTGATGTTGACAATCCCAGCAGAGGGCTCCCATAGTGGAATGTGGCATTGAAGAGAAGAGTCTATCAACCTTTGAAGAAATGCTCCCCAATTTGAACTTCCAATGAATGACTCCAAAGTGTTGCAATTCTCAGAAAGACATGCTTTTTACCGTTCATAATTCAGTAATACCACATCCTCATTTCACCATGCTGACTCTTCATTATCCATTAAGTCTCAGGTCCCAGGAAGCTCCTCCACAGCCCTCACTGCTTTAGGATGGAGGTCTGGACGGTCCCAAAATTCACTTGGTAAATCCTAGCCCCCCTTTATGATGGAGGTGGGGCTTTAGGAGGTGACTAGGTCATGATTAGAGCCCCTCGGGAATGGGACTCGTGCCATTATGAAAGAGGACCCGCAGGGCTGCTTCATCCCTCTGCCATGTGAGGACACTTAGAAGAGTGGCCATCTGCGAATGGAAGCAGACCTTCCTTCACCGCACGCTGAATCTGCCAGCACCTTGATTTGGGCTTCACTGCCTCTAGAAAGGTAAGGAATACATTTCTGTTTTCTGTAAGCCACTTAGTCTGCGGTGCTTCATCACAGAAGCCTGGCAGGACAGAGACACCGAGTATGGGAGAAGGGCCTGCCTGAGTTTCCTCCAGGCAACCCGAGCATCCCCACCACAATGCCCCTTCTGGATGTCCCCCAGCACCACGGAGCTCCCAGTCATAACTCCGTTCAGCTCTGTGGCATTTGTGCATCTCCAGCAGCTGCACGAGAGGGGCTATTTCTCTGAACATCAACTCTGAGCACAGGGCCTGGCTCTGAACAGGTGCTTGAAGGATGTCTACTGATTAAACAATGACCCCTAAGCTACATTCCAGTGGATGAACTGTAGATCTAAGAAAGCTGTTCAGAAATCCCAGGGCAGGGAGATTCTAATCCACGGAGTCTCACGTGCTTTGAGAAAGACCGCAGTAGCAAAAGTCATGGCTGATGGAAGTGAGGTATGCCTGGAACAGAAAAAGAACTTCAGAACCCCTGACTCAACTGAAAAAGAAAGGTAGGTCTCCTTCTGACCAGTGCAGGTTATCAGTGAAGGCTTCTGGGGCTGGATGAAAACCTCAGGGTGGTAACAGGCCCCTGCATGAGGTGTGTGGGTCTCCCAGAAAGCCACACCCAGGCTTCCCTATGCACCCCTCAAACAACCACTTGGCCTGGATGACCCAGCTACCTGGTCCCCGGGCAGTCTCACAGCTGCTGTACCTGTCCCAGAACACGTGTCACATTTCTGTCATTTTGGCCTATCCTGCAGGACCTTGGTTTACTGGGGAATGTGCTCACAGGTGGATTTCAAAGATGGAAGCAAGTCTAGGATTAAATACAGGTAGAGGAGGCAATCTGTCTGCCTACCAGCAGAAGCAGCTCCTCTCTTTGAGGCCCCTTGTTCTCTTCCATCTTCCTCATCTCATGAAACCACAGTTTATTTCAGTGAAATCTCGGCAGGTTTGTTACAAACTATTTCTTTGTCCTTTATATAACTAGATTTGTTTTTGCCCTTAGCAACCACAATGCCTGGATTTAAACAACTATCAACATCAGATTATACAATTAAGGTACCAAGAAATTAGTTTGTCCTATCCCATGTCATAAGCTGCTAAGTAGCCGGTGGGAATTCAGGCCCTATCCTGCCTGTTCTCCTTCTCTGTAGTGCATTATGCCAAGACATTCTTCAGGGACTCTAAGAATATTTCTGGATGTGTTTTGCATTTAAAGAAAATCTGTTTATAAAAATTGTGCTAGATTGTAACAGTGGAGTTACAGGAAATGCTTGCCACAAAGATAAAACTAGCTCTCTTGTGGCAGTAATAAGCAATTATATTAGCAACTAGTGTTCATTAAGCATTTACTATGTGCTTAGTACTGTGCTAGTTACTTTGAATATACTTTATCACATTTATCCTTCCTATTTTTAGTTGAGAACACTGACTCTCAGAGAGGTCACGTGACTCTTCCAAGCTCTCAAAGCCAGGAAGAGAAAGTTCTGCAGTTCAAAGCAGCTGTTCCTGGACTTGAGACCTCAGAGGTCACCTTGTTGCAGCCAGCATAATCCTTAACAGAGAATGCCCAGGTCAGGGAGTAGAATTCGTGAAGTTTTCACTAAAAGTCAGAAAGTCAAGCTGGGAAATAAGTTTCTAGTGAAAACTAAGACGTAGACTGCAACTAGCAGTTAGTGTGATCTCTGAGACTGTCCTCCCTCCAGCTTGGAGCCAGCAACCCCCAGTGATTTATGCTTCAAAATCGCACAGAGCTTGCAGACACCAACTGTGCAGTAGCAAAGAAAATGGATGGAAAAAAAAAGAAAAGAAAAGAAAATAGATGGACTGCCTGGGGATGCCTTCTCTGCACGCACCAAGTTTCCTTAAAAGGCCTCCAGCATATATACAGTTCTGACATGAGGGCAAAGCTGAGCCACAGCTGGGCCTCTCTTCCCCCTTATATGGTCAAGTATTGTAATGGCATCCTCCCATCTAATTTATGAAACAAAGGAGTAGAGGAATGACGATCAGGAGATGTGAGGATGTTTTACCAGAGAGAAGATATAAAGCTCATCTTGCTGGCAAGGGACTTACAAGACCAAGTGGAACAGAATGCGTACTTGCTGAGTTGTTTTTTTAAAACACTGTGAAGAATAAACACTTGTTCCTCTCTTGAATATCAACACTTCATGAAACCAAAGAATAGGCAGAGGTCCCCCCAGGTACTAGAGTAAGTGAAAAAGCAAGAATAAAAATGTTTGGGCTTTATTCTTCTTAAATGTATCCCTTTCCTAACCTTATCTTTATTTTCTCATTACACACACACACACACACACACACACACACACACAGGGCATGATCGAAAAACCAAAAATATAGCAAAAAATTTTTTAAAATGCATTACCATAAAATACACATTGACATTAACCCCCCTCAACTTGCTCCCCCCTCACCTTAAACACACTTCTCCCACCATTCTTGCCACTTTCTGAAGCAGTTCTGGAAGTCCTCTTTTGTGAGTGTCTTTAGTTGTGCTGTTGTGGTTGCCTCAATGTCCTGAACTGATTCAAAACATTTATTTTTCACAGTCATTTTGACTTTGGGAGAAAGCCAGAAGTCACACTCCATGCCAGATCTGATAAGATGGATGAGGACACATTGTAATATTTTTATGTATTTGACAGAAATTGCCCTACTGGCAATGTGTGACATGGAGCATTGTCATGAAGGAGATTGAAGCCACTGGCTCATTTCTCAGGCCATACTATGCACCTCATTTCTCAAACACTCTAATAAGCCCTTATAAGATTCATAATTCACTGTAGTGTTTCTGGGTACACACCCAGTTCACACAATTACATCAAGGTTAAAAATGGAAACAAAGTCTTTGTAAATAGGGATGGGTGGAGGGGTTAAAGGGAGGGCAGGGGAATGGGGAAAAAATAAGAACCAAGATGGATTATGTAAAGGTACAAATTTCCAATGATGAATGTTATTATATTGTATACCTGAAATGTATCAATAAAATTAATTTTTAAAGAAACACAATCACCATCACCTTGGTGTTGGATCTTGACTGATGCAGGAGGAGAACTGGGTCATTTCCACTGAGAACTCTGAAACTTGGTCTCAGGATCATAACCATAGACCCAAGGTTCAGCTTCCATCATGAAACATCTTTAAAAAGCTGAAATCCGAAGCGGCATGATCACACAGCTCCAGTGAAATGCACTGTTTGTGTGATCTATAATTTAAGGCACACTTTAAAACCCACCTCCTCTCAACCATAGCTCACAACTGATGGACTGCACCGAACAAGTTGGAACTTGTCACACACTGTTCCTAAGGTTCGAGGCACTGTTTCTGGTATTAAAGATCCCTGCCTTTCCTTTGGGTGGTATTGGGCAGCACCATTCACCATATATGCTGATCACACAAAGAAGTACATGCACATACACATATAGACAAACACAGAGACTCACGTGGGCACACACAGATATATGTAGCATCTACACAGCCTACTAAGCATCTAAAAAGAAGGAACAATTTTATTTTAAACAGAATACAGAAAAAAGACAAAGGTCCAGTCCACTACACATGAGTTCTTATTTCTAAAGGGCCTCAACTTTGTTGTTAGGAGTTAGACATCAAGTAGTCACATCCAATTTCTATTGTAAGACTGGAACCAATAAAAATAAGGAGTTATAACAATTAGAACATATAGGATAGTACTTTGTGCATTATAAATCATACAATACCCACAGTTATTTCAAACACTGGTAATGTCTTCCTAGGATTGTCATTTTTTAAATAACTATTATTTTTATATAATACATAAATGGGTTTCCTGGATGTAACCAAGTATAAGTTATGTCATTATTTAAACTATCTTCACCCTTGTGATAATTCACTTTCATTTGGTCAGGATTCTGAATTAATTTAAAGTATATGTGCCAAATGACCAAATTCTTCTCTTCTGCCCTCAAAATGCCAAGGAATCCTTTCACATCCACTCTACATTTTAATGGTGTATTTATAAGCTAGTGAACAGAGAAAGCTTGGGACATTTGAAACACAGAATACAAATTTCTTCAGCACTTGCAAACTGCATGTATCCAAGAAGCTTCTTGATGTGAATGTGAATAGCTTTTTAAAGCATTATGGCCAAGCATGGTGGCACAGGCCTGTAATCTTAGCACTCCGGGAGACTGGGGCAGGATGATCACAAGTTCAAGCCCAACCTGGGAAACCTAGCAACTTAGCTGTGGACCAGGCTTCCAGCACATAATTCTTTGAGGGACACTCTTTTTTTTTTTTTGTATTAAATTCTTTTATTGGTACATTGTAGGTATACAACACAATTACATTTCTCATTGGGAATTGTACCTTTACATAATGCATCTTGGTTCTTATTTTTTCCCCATTCCTAGCCCTCCCTTCACCCCCTCCACCCTTCCCTATTTACAAAGACTTTATTTCCATTTTTTCCATTTCTCAGCATTTTTCCTTTCCCTTCTTTCCTTTCCCCTGCCCCTCCCACTACCCCTACCCCTTTGGACCTTTTCTTCCTATTTTGCATTATCGATTATTCATTCTAATCATTGGCACATTTTAGGTATACAATATAATGACATTCATCATTGGAAATTTGCACCTTTACATAGTCTCTCTTGGTTCTTATTTTTCACCCTTGCCCAGCCCTCCCTTCAACCCCTCCAGTCCTCCCTATTTACAAAGATTTTGTTCTTATTTTTCCATTTTCTCATATTAATCCCATTCCCCTCTATCCTTTCCCCTAGCCCTCCCACTTCCTTCCCCTTTGCCTGAGGAACACTCTTAAAACATATCAAAACAATAGCAGGAGTCTTAGGGAACAGCCAATCTAGCCTCTTCTATCTTTCAATGAGAAAAAAATAGAGGTCCAGGCAAAGAAGCTGAGTTCCCTTTGGGTCTTATTGCCGGCTTATGACAGAGCCTGGTGGGAATTCTGAGCCAGGTTATTGTTCTATTATAATACCCAGCACCTGGCCCAGACCTTGCTGCACCTCACTCATACCTATCCAAACACTCTACGGGGTGTTGTTTAGTTTAAATTACTAACTTGGCCACCATGGTGATCTGGAAGCTATAGTTCCTGCCTCTCCAATACCCAACCCTGCCTGAGGAAACAGTCGGTTTACTTTTATGAAACTTCTCTCTTGCCTGCTGTGTCACTGCAGGTGATCTCCTCCGCCTCTGACCCCCCACGTGGTCAAAGAGTGGCCATGTGACTCACACGAGACAGAGCAAATGCTGAATCTTAGTGAAGTGAAAATGAAAGAAAGTTTCCTCCTTTATTTGGAAGGTAATTCTCTGAAGAGACTACCCATATATGATTCCTGTTCTTTTGGTTTGTTTTGTTTTGTTGAGGGGATCGAACTCAGGACCTTGCACTTTTGACGCAGGTGGTGGAACCACTGAGCCAAATCCCTGGCCCTTCTTTTGGTTTTTGAGATCAACTTTTCCACTGGTTTTGAGATTTATTCCTTATCCTTCCATCGCACTTCCTTCAACTAAACGAAAATTGGTCTTATTACTTGCATCCCAAGAAATCTCTTTGACCTCTGCCTCCTCACCCAATAACCCTAAATGTGCACACATTTGATCAAATCTGATGGAAAGTGAAGTCGGGATAAATACTTTGCATTTGGATAGGTGAGGCAGTTCTAGAAAACCCAGTCCCCTCAATACTACCACTCTGGTCATGTGTTGTCTGGCCTTTGATCCCAAAGCACATCATCCCTAAACTAAAAGCCTTAAGATTCTATTTGTGCAGCTGAAAATAGAAATAATCATGAACCTACAACTGCAAAGTGATCCAAATGACTCTTCCAAGTAGTGCATGCAATCTCCTCAAGATCCAGTGCCAAAAAAACCTATTGGGCTCTGCCACATCTGCACAAGTAGACAGATTATCCTCCTTGTTAGTCTGGGTTTTATCTTTAATTTTGTTCTCCCTAGGACACCACCACGGTCTCTGATATATAATACATCTGTATGCAATTTCCACATAATGGGAGCAAGTGTCGTCTATTTTAAAGATACAAGCGTCATTAAGTGGCCTTTCTGCCAAAACCCATATTGCTCTTTTTTTACAAAGCTACACAAATATTTGTGTTTTCTGTTTAACTTGGTAGCATGACAAACTTTCAGACTCTTTACTCCTCTTGCTTTGAAACCACTGCCTATCTTATGCTGCAGGTTACTGTGTATTTACTGGGATACTTTAAAATAAGTTTTAATTTTGGGAAGAGTTCCACACCTGTTGTTAAAGAGGTCTGTCATCGGGAGCAGCCCAGAGAAGTGGTACACAGCCCGGAAAGCACATTAGCATTGAGAAGCAAGCTTTAAAAATGTATTTTTTTTTTTATTAACCTACACTGAAATTAAGGTTTTGGTGTGTTCTATTTTATGAGTTTTAACACATGTATATTCATGCATCTAGCATCACAACCAGGATACAGAGCATTTCCTTTACCTCCAGAAACTCTCTCGTGTGGTCATGTCTGTCCTCATCCCTAGCACTGCTCTGTTTTATTTCTATAGCTCTGACTTTCTGAGTACACAGATGAATTCATATAGTATGTGATATTTGAGTCAGCTTCTTTTCAGTCAGTAAAATCCCTTGAGATTCATCTCACTTGTGTGTATCATTGGTTGTGTGATATTGTAGAGTTTTTTTCCATTGTATGGATCTATCACAGTTTGTTCACTCATTCATCTGTTAAATGAGTTTGGGCTATTTCCAGTTTTGGGGCTATTATAAACAAGGCTGTTATAAATATTTGTGTATAGATGTCATGTGAATGTAAGATTTTAATTCTCTAAGGTATACATATAGGCATAGAACTACAGGGTCATATATAAGTATCTGTTTAACTGACAGGTGCCTTATGTCCCATTTGCATTCCCACCAACACTGGGAGAGCCCCAGATGAGGGATAACCTCATCAGCACTTGGTATTAACGGTATACTTTATTTTAGCTCCTTGAATTATTGTGTAGTATGTTTGATTTGCACCTCTCACGGGTTACTGGTGTTGAACATCTTTTCATGTGCTTATTTGCATCCATACATCTGGTGAAGTGTCTGTTCAAATGTTTTGCACATTTTAATAGAGTCACTATTCTTACTCTTTCAATATGAGGAAAACATCAAACATGACGGAACTGCTTCAGCATCACTGTCAAAAACCGATTCTCCATATTTATTTGGGTCTACTTCTGAACTCTATTTTATTTCACTGATCTGTATGTCTATCCTGTCGTCAATAGCACATTGCTTTCTGCTAATCAGAAAGCATGATTTCTGTAGCTTTCTTCTTTTTCAAAATGGTTTTACCTATTCTAGTTTGTTGCCTTTCAATATTAATTTTAGAATCAGTTTGTCTAAATCTACCAAAATCCTGTAAAAAAAAATTTTTTTTTTTGGTACCAGGGATCAAACTCAGGTCCTTGTGCTTGCACAGCAGGCGGCGAAAGCACTGAGCTAAATCCCCGGCCCCCAAAATTTTTAATTTCATTAAATCTGTGGAAGTATTTCAAGATAAATGACATCTTTATTATGTTCAGTTTTCCAATGCATAGACATGGTATATCCTTCCATGTAGATATTGATTTTTGTCATTAATGTTTTGTAGTTTTAGGGTACAGAAAATGTACATATTTTATTAAATGTACAGCTAAATTCATTTTTTTAAGCAATTGTAAATAAGATCACTTTTTTCATTTCAGTTTCCAAGTGAACACTGGTAGTATATAGAACCAAAATTTACTTTTGCATATCAACTTTGCATATTCTGAACTTTCTTTATCAGTTCTAGGAGGTTTTTAGTGGATTAAGATTTTCTATGTAGATAAGCATGTCACTTATGGATTGGGACCATTTTATTTTTACCTTTCCACTCAGTATGTCTTTCAATTATTTTTTCTTGCCTTACTACACTGGCTAGTGTTATGGCTTAGATCTAAAGTGTCCCCCCAAAGTCTTGTGTTTCAGAGATGGTGACTGAATCATGTGGGAGCTATACTCATCATCAGATTAATCCAGTGATAAGTTCATAGCTCAATGTGCTCTTGAGAGTTGGGGGCTAGTTGGAAAAGGCAGGTCACTATGGACATGACCTGGAAGGATATATTTTTGTTCCCAGCTCCTCTCCTCTCTCTGCTTCCTGGCCACCATGTTATAAGCAGCTTTCCTCAACCAGGCCCTTCCACCATGCCATTCTGCCCTGGAGCCAGCTGACCAGGGACTAACTCTACTGAAACTGTGAGTCAAAATAAACTCCTCCTCCTTTAAGTTGTGAGTCTTAGGCATTTTGCCCACATGACAAGAAAGTGACTAATACAGCTAGGATTTGTTGAATAATCCTAGTATAAAGTTGAATAGTAATGGCAAGAATGGACATCCTTGCTCATTTCTGATCTTACAAGGAAAGCACTTAGTCTTTTACCACTATATATGATTAGCTATAGCTTTTTTTTGTATGTTCCCTTTATTAGGTTAAAGAAGTTATTTTGTATTCCTAGTTTGAATAACATTGAATTTTGTCAAATGATTTTGTCTCAGTTGAAATGATCATGTAGCATTTTTTATAAATTCCTTATAAAGTAGACTATTTTGTTTGATTTTTTAAAATATTAGGCTAGCCTCACATTTCCAGGATAAATCCCACAGATATTTCTTCTTTATATATCTGAATTTATTATGTTAATATTTTCTTAAGGATTTTTATATCCATTTTTGGTATGCATATTATTCTGTATTTTCATTTTCTTATACTATCTGTATCTGGCTTGAGTATCAGGTACTGCTGGTCTCATAAAATCACTTGGGAAGTATTCTAACCTCTTCTAGTTTCTGGAAGTGATTATATATAATGTTTTAATGTTTGAAATAATTCACCAGGACATCTATCTGTATTTGGAAGTTTCTTTTTGTGGAAGCCTTTAAACTAGGGTTCTATTTCCTTAAGTCTTAGAAATATTCAAATTATCTATCTCAGCTTGGGTGATTGTTGATAATTTATTTTTTAAGGAATTAGCCCACTTATCTAAGTTGTTGAATGTGTGTATGAAGAGGTATTTGTAGTGCTCCCTTATTATAGCTTTAATATCTAAAGGATTCGGATAAGCAATAATTATGGGAGAATGTAGGCCCAGCAGTGCCAGAACTGCAATTTTTCAATAACACAACAATCTGAATTTGTATATAAAACTTTTCAGTTTTTCAATGTTGGCAAAATAATTCAAAAGTAAAATTCCAGGGCATCAATTTGCTGTTTTTGATCTGGACAGAAACTGCCAGCATTTCTACAAGTACTTTGAATGTGCATATATACTGTGTGTGTATTGTGTGTGTGTAATCCCTTTGAAAAAATTCATCTCCATCTTTGAGATGCCTGCAGATCTCTCACTGTAACAAAACTCTGTTATTTAGAAACTTAGCGGTGCAGTAACATGTGTAAAATATTACACCATTCAGAAAGTGCTATTTACAACTTGTAGACCATTGCCCATGTGCTGGACTCCCTGAGCATTACTTTGAACTCTTTTCTCTTTAAGGTGTATCATTTCATGGAAGGTGCCAAGCTTCCTTTTTCCACTAACAGTGCCCTATATCAGAACTTCTTTCTTTAGTAAGAACCCAGAAGAAATGAAATAAGAGAAGAAAATTAGTAACAAAGAGAAAAAAAGCCACAAATTGTAATTAACCTATGTTGCCAAGAGTATTTCATTTGCAGGTCACTGAAGAAGGTGTGTTATCTCTCATTTGACTTTAATTCCAGGGTGAAGTGAATGGATGAGGATAGTGAAGCTGAACGTATGCTACAAATATTATACAAATCAGTTCTTCATCACGGTCAACAAGGAGAAAGCAGGAGTTAGCTATACATTAATATAAAAGTTGTTTATTTTAGAGAAGAAATTCATTAATATAGATGAATGCATAGTTCCCAGATGGCTCACTTAGCTAATGAGAGCATTTTGCTACCATAATGAAAGTTAAACACCTGAATGGGTCAGAAAATACATCTGAATGCATGGTATAGAGTAAAAAGCTTGGGCCTTGGAGTCAGATTAACCTGGAACCCCAATTCCAGTGCCTTCATGTACTAAAACATGACCTTGAGCCTTGATTTCATCTTCTGTAAAGTGTGGTCATTAATTAAGGTATTTAAATTAGCTTTTCTATTTGCAAGACACAAATGCTCAAGCTGCCTCAGTGATAGGGTAGGCTTTTGTGAGACGAAGTGCTCCGTAAGAATAAATTTGAGAATGCAAACAAAGAAGTTTCCATCACAAAGCCACAACTTCAAAGACATCCACAAAATGCTAAAACAACCAGGCCTTGTGGAGGAAAAGTCTTACATTGTTCGGCATCTGAGGAGTGTATAAGCTTGTCCTTTAGTTTATCCCACACCTTGACTGAGACCTTCCTCTCACTGCCTTAGTCATCTTCCTTCCTTCATATATACATTTTTATCTTCTAGATTCTGCTTTCTCATTCTTCTGGTTCCTATAACTTTCACTCACTCACACCATCATCATTTGACCAACTTCCCTCTATCTCATGACCTCTAAACTGATCCTGCTTTTTCTCACCTGGTAATTATATATTTAAATTATTAAATTCAAGAGTATAAAAACAAGAATCTTCTAGACTTCGGAGTCCCTAGTTTGGCCAGACCTTTTTGCTGTATCTCAAAAGACACTGACCAGTCTCTAAAGAGGCCACATTGAGCTGGTTGTGCACTCTTGGGCTAATCTGTTACAATTCAAAGCTGGAGTTTTGCTGTTGGGGAGGTAAGTTACGTAGTATGAACCTGGCAGGGTTGTAGCAGGACTAGTTCCCTTATAAAGTATGTGGATGTCAGCACTGCAGTTGACATTTCTGGCACAGTACCTCTTTCAGGTCATGTCTTATATACACATCTAGCATGTTTCTAATGCCTGGCAAGCACAAGGTGTCTTAGTTGAGTCACAATGTCACCAAGTACTGATGGAGCACCTCTTATGTCTGAGGCACAATTTCAGGTATTGGGACTATAATAGTGACCAATTAAATGTGGTCCTGACTCTTTTGAAGTTGATAATCTAATGGAGGACACAATCAAATATATGCAAGCAACCCAGTGAATCTACTCTTAAGTATATAATCAAGAGAAAAGGAAATATATGTCCATACACAAACTTGTCAGCATTATTAATAATAGCCAAAGGATGGCAGCAACCCAAATGTTCATCAATGGACAAATGGATATAAAAATGTGGTATACCCATACAATGGGCTATTATTCAGCCAAAAAAGGAGTAAAGTTCTGATGCATGTTACAGCACAGATGATCCTTGAAAACAAGCTAAATTAAAGAAGCCAGACATAAAAGTCCTTTATGAGTCCACTCATGTGAAAGGAAAATATACAAAGGCAAAAAAAAGATTCATGGTTGTATAAGGCTGGGGAGGTGGAGGAGGTATGGGGGAGTAATAACCAAAGGGAACATTTCTTTTCATAATGATGAAAACTGTCTAAAATTAGTGAAGGTTACATATATCTGGGGGTATACTAAACCACACTTGTACACTTGAAATGAGTAAATTATATGGTATGTTACAGCTCAATAGAACTTAAAATTCTAAAAAGTTAACTATAGATGCAGAAAAATAATAAAAACAAATGTACATGATCTATAAAGGAAACAAGAGACTGAGATAAAGAATAAAGAAAGAGACTCTCTGTTAGGTAGGATGGCCAAGGAAGGCTTGTCTAAGGAGGTGGCAGGAGGCCGAGAGCCAAAGGGAGGACTGGAGGCAGAGGTGAGAAGAGTTGATCAGGTGGAGAGAACGGTCTAAGCAAAGACCCGGAGGCAGGCGAAGGCTGGAAGAGAACGGCCACTCCTTTCTCTCCCCCTCAGGACGCAAACAGCAGGAGTCATGCTCAGATAGAGATCATTTTTAACTCATTCCAATTTATTTAAAAGATCAAATTAATACGACTCTTTGGCACCTTAACTATAAGGAATAATAAATCATTTGTGAGATATAGTCACCTTGGTTACGATCACACATCCCAGAGAGATCAAAATTCTTACACCAAATTTTATTCCTTTAGCTAACTAGGCACACAAAATTACTGGCAAATAATGTTTAATGTAGGAGGCCTAAGAATACACTATAGATAAAAAAAAAAGAGAAAACATTGACCATACCTGTACTGGTTTGAATGGATTCAAACGTGTACTTTGCTGTGTTAAACAAGGACTGTTTCCTTGAGGGCCTCTTAGGAGCTGCTGAATAATACACAGCGGTCTCCCCTCACTCACAGTTCCACAATTTCAATTATAGGAGCTCAACTTCAGTCCAAAGTGTCAAACAAAAATGTTAGGAAATAACTCTGCACCGCATTCTGAGTAGCCTGATGAAGTTCCATGCTGTCCCACTTCCCACCCAGCATCTGAACCATCTCTTCGTCAGGAGTATCCACGCCATGTATACCATCTGCCTGCTACTAGTATACTATAGAAGCCAGTTTGCTTACCAGGCTGACTGTTGTGGTATCTCAGGGTTTATGTTTAATAACCCTTATTTATTTAATAATATCCCCAAAGTGCAAGAATAATGATACTCGATTGTCATTCACTCTACTATTTGTTATTTGTTGTTAATCTCCTACTGTACCTGATTTGTGAATTAAACAACATTGCCATAGGTATGCATGCATAGGAAAAAGCATACCATATATGGGATTCGGTAATATCTGTGGTTTTAGGCATTCACTTAGGGTCTTGGATTATATTTTCCATGGATAGGAAGGGATTATGGTATTTTATAGCCGACAGTCCCAGCCAGCTGCAGACTTGTTCTGCTAAGTACACTAAAGAGTAAAATTACTACTATCTTACCTTACTCTGCTTTTGGCCCTGCGCCTTCATGAAGCAGAAGGTTAAAAGAAACCAAATCAACATCTCTCTGAACCTCTTCATTTTATTTATGTATCTGATTTTTACAAGGTTTAGTGAGCAAAACATAGCCTTTAAATAAACGATCACTATCACATGAGTGCTACATCTGACTTGGAGCTTGATTAAAACCAAATCTATTCATTGGCCAACAGACCAAATGTGCCCTGTCCAAGTACTGAGGAACTTTAGGAGCATGAATAAACACATGGCCATCAAACTGATTTGAATTGGACAAAGTAAACACAATCTGGCCTAAATGGAAGTTTGCTCAGGAGTGGCTGTCAGCTTTTTAAAAACTCTTAAAGAAAAACTCACAGCTTGAAAGTCTCAAAAGAATCTTCCAGGAGGTTAATGAATTTGTTTACTAATCAAAGCTAAATCAGAAGGATCTTAAATTAGCTCTGTTCTGAACAGTCTTTTAAAGAGCAGATTTTTCATGTTGGTTTCAAACAGCCCTAAATAATTCTCTGAAATTGAGCGACATCAATCTGTAAACAAAGATTCTTGGGACACTGAAGCTCTGAGATCACCTCTGGTCCCACTTACCTCATTTCACAAAGTAGAAACCAAACAATTTGCCCAAAATACACAATCAGGTAGCAGCAAAATCTGACTAGAACCCATGCCTTTAGGGGTAAAGGTGTGTTTTTTAGGCCACAGGGTATAGTGGCAGCATTTGTAAATGGTAAGGAAGCCAAGGGATGGAAGGAAAGGGAGGGAGGGCAGGAGAATTGAGACGTGTTGCATATATGAACCAGCTCCTCACAATGAATGTAATCATTATGTACTGCAAACATGGACTTAAAAACATTAAAAAAAAATTTCAAAAGCACACTCTTTAATCCAGAAATTACAACTTTAGAAATCAATTGTACACAAATACTAAAACACATTCATACAAATAATATATACCAGAATATTCATTGCACTATTTTTGTAGAGTGAAAAATTGGAGGCAATCCCTAACATGTCCAACAATAAAGGAATTACTGAATATAAGATGCCATCACTATGCAATGCAGCAAAACAGCTGTTAAAAACAATATAGTGTATTTAAATGTTCTGACAAGGACCTTCATGACAAAGTGTAAAGTAGAAAAGGCAAATTTCAGATCAAAGAGTATGACCTCATTTTTTGTTTGTTTTAAAAACAAATTTAAACTGTGTTTGTAGATACATATGTGTGTGCAGTATCTAGAAAGCCAAATTCCACTGTTAATCGTAGTTATGTATAGGCAGAGAGATTTTAAAAACATCAAGTAACACAACTGAAAGAACTCCAAAAGATAACAAAATAACAAAAGATTTCTGAGGCATACCGCATGCTAGAGAAGCTCTCAGTCTCAGACAACTCACACATGAGCAGCAAGAGTCATAGAGGAAGAGTGAACGGGGGAGGCTTTGGCACTACTTTGGTCTCTGTCAGCCCATCCTTTGATGTGGAAAATTATGTTCTCTTCATTTTTCATAAAATGCTATTCAGCCCCACGTTACTCTTGGCCCAGAAACCCCCTTCCAGCCAGCTCCCTCTTGCAGCCACTCCTAGAAGGAAATTTTGAAAAACCATAGCATAGGATACAGGCAAATCCACTATCCTTATGAGATAAAATAGGCCATCTAGCTGTTATAATTATAGAATAACTTTCTAAATTTATTATCTAAGGTCTCTGAACAGACCCTCCACTACCAGTGACTTGAGAATGGCAGGCAGGTTGCATCTTTTGAAAAGTTTAGCCTAAGCTAAATAAAACAAGATCTTTATTAGCTGCATTAAGTCCTTGTGTTCTTTATAAAAATGCTTTTCTGACAGAGACAAAATTTATTGTGATTTGTGTCTTCCCGGCCTTACTCTGAACCACTCAAGGGCCTCCACTCTGCATAAAGATAGCTTTTTTCTCTTTGCCCGCTCAGCTTCTCCTTGCTGCCTACCCTTTAAGAGACTTCATCTTGCTAGCTTGATTCTTGGGTTCCTGGGATACAGGATCATGAGGATGAGAAGAAAGGGCTAGTAGTGGAAACACTCAATCCAAGAGGTCCAAAAAAGTGGAAACTGAGGAGTAGTAGGAAAGAGAAAGTGGATAACAAGGGTTCTGCGTGGCGTCCGGCTACACAGAAAGGGAAGATGGCAATGAGGATCTTAGGCAATATGGCTAGGACCTGTGAACTGGATCCCTTTAGTGTGTTCCGAGAAGTGGGGGCAAAATTCAGTAGCCCTTTTCATCTGCATTTGGTTGCTTCTTTGAATGTCAAACTGCCCTGAGCCTAGGTCATACAAGGCCCAGGACTTACTTAGGCTATGCTATCGTCTAAGGTTAAAGATAGACCTAAAGCTTGTGAAACTGTCTTTGAAAGAGATCAGGTGTTAAACTGGCTGCTGAGGACTATTTATTGACAACCTTTAAACAGCTGATACATATTATGATTACTCTAACTTCAAAAGAAAACTTAGGTTCAAAGAAAGAATTAAGTAGAAAAACAATCTTCTTTTTTTTCTGGTACCAGGGATTGAACTTGGGTCCTTGCGGTTGCAAGGCAGGAGGTTGAACCACTGAGCTAAATCCCCGGCCCAGAAAAACAATCTTCTAATTAGAAAAAATAATCACCTGAAAGTTTCCAGACTTTGTTGGTCTCTGCTTCTAATCATAACAGATAATATTCAGAGAATGAACATTCATATATTTAGAGGTACAGAAAAGGAAACATGATATTTCCTTAATGTGAGAAATTTGAAGTCATTTTTATACCTAGGAAGAAGGCTGCAAGACTCCACATGAGAAACAATATCCAGGGACAATTGAGGGATGAGTTTAACATTCTTCAACATGGAGAAAATCAGAATTAAATTTTTACAAAAGAAAATTTGAAGGTCAGTGAGGAAAGTATAAGGATTTACATAAGTGTTCTAATTTTGCTCTGAATTATTTTATGTTAATGATATGTTTATGCTAATGATACGCCTGTAAGTTGAGTTTGGTATAGCAAATATTCTGTAAATGAAAAGCATAAAAGGCCTTCATTTAGTTATCCATGAGACAGAGCTGTTTAGTGCTCAAGGACATAGCTCATGTACACCCATTGCAAGCATAAGAATTAGAAAATAAAGTAAAACAAAAACAGCCACTCTAGCTGGGCTGGGAAAAAAATCAACTCACAAAACAGTGACAAATATCCAGTGGTTAAATTTCAAAACCATAGAGAAATCAAAAGGAAGCTTTGTATTACACCAAGAGTATTAATTTTTGAGAGCTATTTCAATAATGTATGCTTATTTTTCAGGGTGTTGCTAAATTTCAAATGACACATCTGAAGATAACATCAGAATTTTTAAAATTAAGTTTGCATGTCAAACAAAGCCATAAAGTGTTAAAAAATAGAGCAAATAATAACCAATCTCAGACACACAGATACTATTCCTCCAGCAACACACATACACATAAATGGATCTTACTCGAGGTTACTGGCATTCTTCCCTGTGCAACAGAAGACTCTGAGGTTCAAGTCCATATAAGGCTGCTACTCAAAGGATGAGTGCGGAAGACAAGTTAAAAAAAAACCTCTTATATTACAACAATGGAGATCTCTAAGAAAGATTTCTATACTATAGTCACTGTTAAACTCCAAGGTGGAGGCCTGGGATAAACTGGCCTGTTTTTCTCCAAATGTCAGGACAAGTAGAATGGGTGCACCCATCAGGACACTGCAATTGGTAGGAACCAATGAAACTCACACAGGAGGAAATTTTTCACCACATAGTATATATTGCCTTCCAAAATACACTTGTTTCATTTAATTTCCAAAAACACCGACAAAGATCATTATCAGGTGGTTAGTTTCATCTTGTGAAGGATATAAGTTCAATAAACATTTCCTGAATCACTGGAGGAAAGATAGCCTCTTTAATAAATGATGCTGGAAAAATTGAGTTTCAACTTGCCAGAGACTAAAACTAGACCTATATCTCTCACCATGCACTACACTAAAATTGAAATGGATTAAAGATCTAAATATTAAAATAGAAACATTAAACCAGCTGTGAGAGGTTAGGTAGAACTCTTGAGAAAACACTGGCATAGGAAAAGATTTCATGAACAAAACCTCAGTCATACGTGAACTAGCACAATGAATTGAGTAGGATCTCATCTTATTAAAAAGCTTCTGCACTGCAAGAAAAAGCACCAACAGTATGAAGAGACAACCTACAATATGGGAAAAAAAATTTACCAGCTGTTCCTCAAAGGTCTACTATCTAGAATATATAAAGAACTTTAAAAAGTCATACCTCCCAAATGTAAAGACCTAATCCAAAAATAGGCATCTGAAATGAACAGACATTTCTCAGACAAAGAAGTAGAAACAGCAAATAAACATGAAAAAGAGATGAAAACAACTGAGATTCCACCTCGCCCCAGAAAGAATGGCTGCTATCAAGAAATCAACCAATAACAAATGCTGGAGAGGCTGTGGGGGAAAAGGAACCTTTCTTCACCCATAGGTGGGAGTGTAGACTAGTGTAACCACTGTGGAAATCAGTATGGAGATACCTCAAAGAACTAGGATTAGAGGTCCCATTGGACCCAACTTTTCCCCTGCTGGGGATCTTCCCAAAAGAATTAAGAGAATCATACTATAGCAATATATGCATACCCATATTTTTTTGGTTTTGGTGGGGTTTTTTGGTTCATTTTAAAATATTTTTTTGCACCTTTACATAGTCTCTCTTGGTTTTTATTTTTTCCCCCTTCCCCTGCCCTCCCTTCAACCCTTCCATCCCTCCCTATTTACGAAGACTTTGTTTCCATTTTTTCATTTTCTCATATTACTTCCATTCCCTTCTTTCCTTTCCCCTACCCCTTCCCCCCCTTTCCTCCTATTTCACATTATCTATTATACCTTTTAGTCCTTATTTACACTTTCCGTTTCTCACACTAGAGAAACTATTCGATATTTACACATGTGTATCCTATTTATTTCACTTAAGAGTATCGCATCAATGTGCATCGATTTAGCAATAAATGTCTCTAATTTCTCGTTTTTTATGTCTGAATAATACTTCATTTTATAAAAAACCCACATTTTCTTTATCCAGTCTCCAGTTGATGGGCATTTAGGCTGTTGCCAAGTTTTAGCTATTACAAACTGTGCTGGTATGAACATGGGTGCACATATATCACTGTGGTATTATTCGTTTAATTCTCTGGGGAAGATACCCAGCAGGGGAATAGTGGGGTCTATGAATTCAGGACTATTGCTTCCCTTTCAATTTCATTGAAGAGTTTAAACAATAGTGGCCGTAGTTCCTCTCTAAATATCTTGTAGAACTCAGCAGTGAAGCCATCAGGACCTGGGCTTTTCTTAGTTGGTAAGTTTTTAATTATGTTTTCAATTTCACTGATTGATACTGGGTCATTTAGAATTTTTAGGACTTCTTCGTTCAACTTTGTTAATTCATGCATATCTAGGAATCTGTCCATTTCTTCTCTGTTTTCCATCTTATTGGCATATAGGTTCTCAAAGTAGGTATTGATCCTCTGGATTTCTGCTAGGTCTGTTGTAATTTCATCCTTTTCATTCTTAATTGCATGGATTTGGGCCTTTTCTTTCCTTTT
>NW_004624736.1:4733402-4751354 GCF_000247695.1 Heterocephalus glaber
ATGTTGGGATTACATCATGTTCCTCAGCTCTATTTTTTTTTACTGTCCTCTCTAAATTTATTAATCATGTCTTGCACTATGGGCACTATCTCTGCTGTTATCTGAGAAATTATTTCTGATTTCATTTTTTCCAGATCCTCTTTCGTTGCTAGTTCAGGGAGTCCAGGTGGTTGAGTATTAGAGTGTTTCATCTCATTTCCCTTTGGGGTTGCTGTAGGTGATATGGAAGTCTGGTTCTGAGACTTGTTTACATGTCTTCTCATTTCAATGGGGTGGGGTGGTGCTGCTGGGACCCATGCAGCTCACCTCCTCTGTATTGGGAGCAGTGGTAGATTAGCCTGGAAGCCTCCTACTCTGCACTGGGAGCTGTGTCACATTGACCCAGAAGTCTCCTCTGCACTGGGATCTGTGGCACGCTGACCTGGAAGCATCCTCTGCTCTGGGAGCTGTGGCACACTGACCCGGAAGCCTCCTCTGCGCTGGGAGCTGTGGCACGCCAACCCGGAAGCCTCCTCTGTGCTGGGAGCTGTGATGCACTGACCCAGAAGCCTCCTCTGTGCTGGGAGCTGTGGCATGCTGACCCCGAAGCCTCCTCTGCACTGGGAGCTGTCACATACCCATGTTTATAGCAGCATAGTCTGTAATAGCTAAAACTTGGAAATAGCCCAATTGCCCATCAGCTGGTGACTAGATAAAGATGTGGTTTTTTTTTTTTTAATAAAATGGAGTACCACTCAGCCATAAAGAATGAGAAACTAGAGATATTTATAGCTAAATGGATGCATATTGAGGCCATACTTTTAAGTGAAATAAATAGGGCACACATGTGTAAATACCAAATAGTTTCTCTGGTGTGAGAAACTGAAAGTGTAAAGGAGGATCAAAATGTGTAAGAGATAATGTGAAATAGGAAGAAAAGGTCCAAAGGGGAAAGGAAAGGGAAAGTGGGAGGGATAGGGGGAGGAAAGAAGGGAATGGAATAAATATGAGAAAAGGAAAAAATGGAAACAAAGTCTTTGTAAATAGGGAGGGGTGGAGGGGTTGAAGGGAGGGCAAGGGAATAGGGAAAAAAATAAGAACCAAGATATATCACATAAAGGCACAAATTCCCAATGATGAATGTCATCATATTGTATACCTAAAACTTACCAATAAACTGAATGAATTTTTTTTTTGGTATCAGGGATCAAGCTCAGCACCTTGTGCTTGTGAGGGAGGCAGCAGAACCACTGAGCTAAATCCCCAACCCCTAAACTGAATGAATTTTAAAAAAACATTTCCTGAAATGAGATTATTAGTTGGAATTTTGGATTGATTCTTTAATACAAGTTTATGTTTTATGAATTTAGTGTTACTGATAAATACAATTAAGTGCCCCTCTACTGCTATAGAATCTAAATTGACTTTTTTTGGTTGTTTGATTGGATGGTTCATTGGTTGGTTATTCTTAACATTTTATTGTATTTACTGATCTACAAATGCAGAAAGAAAAAATAAACTTTCCAGAGTAGGCATGCATTTGGTTTACTCAGAGTTCTGTTCCAGGTCAGAGGCAGAGAATTAATCTTTACATAAAGTCTGTATGATAATAATGACATTAATGCATACTAAAAGCTTATTGTGTGCTACAGACTGTGCTAAGTGCTCTGGAGTATTACTTCATCCAATAATGATAACAGAACTATAACTGATACTATTACTGGAGAAGACATTGAAAGTATTCCACCCATATGCCTTGGGCCACTGGAAGAATCCAAACCAAAACTATTGTCATCTCAATTTTGCAGATGGGAAAAGCAAAAGTCAGGTTAAAATATTTGTCCAAGCTCATCCAGCTAGTAAACAAAGAAGAATTGGCATTGAAATCCAGCATTGCACGACTGATATCTCTTCCCAAGTTCAAGTCCATATATGGCTGCTAGTCAAAGGATGAGTGTGGAGACAAGATAAAAAGAAACTGTCCCCGGTTATGTGGCAATAATGCTGCACACAAAATCTGAGTTATGGGATGCATGCTCCAAAATAAATACTCACAGAAATTCTATCAGTCTCATTCAATGTGAAAGATAGAGATAGCAACTTTCAGGACAACCAGAACTCCTGCCGCTGCTTTGAGTTAACATTAAGAACCAACATTAAGACATGAGAAGAACAAGGGGCCAGGGATTTAGCTCAGTGGTTCTGCCACCTGACTCACAAGCTCAAGGACCCAAGTTCCATCCCTGGTACCACAAAGAAAAAAAAAAAGACATGAGAAGAACAGAGTGCGTTTCTTCCAATAGGCACTCCTAGAAATCCTGATTCCATGCAGAACCACAAATCCCAGATATACATTTCCATACTCTTGACAGGCTATTAGCTTGCCGCTGAAATACAATAGTGATCTTGGCTCAGGGGAAACAGGCATTAGCATTTCTGTCTGAAAGCCAGTCAACAGGGCCAAAGAAAAAAATACACAAAGGTGCTTTTGAAATAGGAGCTGAAATGAAAAAGTTTGAAACAATTTGCTCATCAGTATAAATTTCAGATAATGAAGCCATCAATAGGTGGCCAAAAATAAATCAAACACTTCCAAACCTCTATCAATATGCACACATATAAAATTGCAATCAATGCCCCAGCAATGCAACTGTGCTGGATCTATCTCCCCAACTGACCTTCAAAACCCACAGATCATTAATACTCTATCTGAAAAAAAAATACTCTATCTGAAACACAGAAAAAAATCCTCAAGGTCAGGCAATCTTGGGCAGATAATATCTTGTTAAATTAATAACGAATACATTAAATATTACCAAACTGAGTTTCATCTGCAAATTTAAGTACATTTATTTTTACTATGCTGGACAAATAATTCTGCTACAATGCATACCTAAAAAGTGTTTAATTTTTTAGCCTAATTTGGAGAGCTCTGTAACAGAGCATTGGAAAAGGAAAGCCACCACATTCTAACTCGTAAAGAGAACTCTGAGTCATTGCTCAATGGTGCAATGTTCAACCCAAAACAATGGGGAGCCTGAGAAACTTGTCAGAGAACTCTGAGGGTTTCCACAGAAAATAGTCATTAGAAGTCCAGAGCCAAGCTGCCCACTCTGATGATCTCTGCCCTCAGAGTTCAAGCTAAGCCAACCCAAGAGGCTTCATGGTGATCCGAAGGTTGATTTTCAGCCAGCCTTCAATAAATCACATAGACTCCCAAAATCCAATTGCAAAACAATCCAGAGAATAAGGCCAAGAAAACCTTTGTACACCCCATTTTAGAACTATGTACCAAATTTCTGTTCCTTTTAATCGAATTTTCCACCGATAGGTGAGTAGGAAGTATATAATGTTTAGACACATTCATACACAAGCCAAAAGTGCAGAACTTAGATGTTTCCTGAATCGGCCAGAGACACTCCCACGTCCAACATCCATGCCCACAGCAGGTGGCCTTATGATGCTCAATAGAATCAAACACAAATTTTCTGGTCCAGAAGGGATTTGGAAATGCTCCCCATCCCTGCTGTGACAAGGAACTCTTTTCTCACATCCTGACTCTCACAACAGAACTTGGGGCTCTTCGACATGGGATATAGCTATCACACAAAGCAGCAGGAGATCCTTCTGTCATCTCCACCTCTGTAACAAGATCAATGTTGCAGAATGACAGATATTAGTGGATAGATCGTTAAAGTATTTAAGCAGAGCAAGGGCATTCCCTGCAATCTTATCACATGGGCAGGTCAGCTCTACCCTTGAGCCTCAAGGAATTCACAGACCCAAGACTAAGGTCTTCCATTGCCAGTGGTGGCTCAGCTTCCTAGGTTGATGAGGCCACCTGTGTCACATCTGCCTCTGTCTCCAGTTTCTAGCACCAGTGTCTGGCATTTTTAATAACAGTTTATTTCCATTTCTAAATCATTCATCAAGCCCTGGCGATCAGCCAGACTATGCTAGGGTGCAAAAATGACTCAGGCACAGTCTTGTCCTGGGAAATCTGCAGTCCAAGAGGAGGTGCCACAGTTGTGTGGTTCTGATAGAGGCTAAAGATGAAAATTTAGCCACCAAATGTAGATTCTGAATCTTGCTGGCTGCCTTCACAAGGCTGTTTACGAACTCTGTAACATTCTAGGAAAGTTACCAAAGGGAGGGGTACTGAATAAAGTGAAAATCTCCAAGACAAGATAGATGTTTTAAAATGTTCATTCACTTCGACTCTATAATCCCTCTTCTGGAAGTAGTCCCAGAGAAAACCGGTTAAATAAATAAATAAATAAATAAGAGGGATGAGGGAGACTAAGTGTACCAGGATGTTTATCACTCCACTATTACGAGAGGAAACAACTGTAAACCACTTAAATTTCCATTGCTAGGAAAGAGCATAAATTATAGCACAACCATAAAGTTAGATGGAAAAAGTAGAACACAAACTTGTATAGTGACTGTGGTTGGATCTACATATATGAACAAAGATCAGAAAGGACTTAAAAGCAATTACTGTGTGTAAGAAACCCAACATTTATAAGTTTCTTGTATTTATTTTTTTTACCAGATATAACAACCCTGGGAAATAGGTAGTATGACTGTGACCTTTTTTTAATAAATGATGAATTGAGGTTCAGGAAGATACAGGACTCGTCCAAAGGCAAAGTAGAAACTGTAAACACAAGAAAGACATCTGATCTCAAATTTCTTCTTTCCATTATACTCTGCCTTTGGGAATGAAAATAGTTGCTAGGTAACTCCTGCGAATTTTTAATCACCAACATACTTCTTGAACTTAAAGTGCTTTTAATAATAAATTCAATTTAAAATACATAGGTAGAGTAGCATGGAAAACTTTAACACCAATAACTACTACTACTACCACAATAAATTTAGCTGAAAAGCCATACGGTGTCTCCTTTTTTAATCTAAAAAACTCAGGAAGATGTGAAAGGTGAAATCTGCTTTCAATACAAATTCCCTTTGATCCAGTTACAGAAAGCCATTTTGGCATCCTTTGTCACTTTTTGTGTCCTGGGTTTACTTACAGTGGAAGTCAAAACTTTGCATTAATATATTAATTAATGATCATTGATGAGGTGTTTTCATACTGTTTGGCCAATGAACACAACTGCTTTAAGACAGTTGTCTCCCATATGCCAAGCATCTCCCCATCAAATCACCCAGAATGTCCAGCTCCTGATCTATTTCAGATTAAAGATATTTCTGGAATTTAGATATCTTAACTCCAAAACAGGAAAATGCTTAGGATAAGATTTGATACGAACTTAGCATCCTCTGAGAGCACTCTTGCTTCTCCTCTGCACTGTGTACATTAAGAGATGTAAGATAAAGCCTACCTCCTATGAGACACATGATAATTCTCTATTACCAGCAATATCTCCTTGGAATTCCCATTACCTTGAATCTCTCTCCCCTCTCTCCCTTTTTTGTGATGGATTACATCATGAGGACACTGCCAACCCCATGGGACATGTTCACCATGCCTGGTAAACACAATTCAGCAGCTTGGAGTTGCCTCCCTTGTCTTCCTCTTGCTCTCTTTTGTCATGCATATATATATATATATATATATATAGTTTTGTTTTGTTGTTGTTCTTTGCAGTACTAGAGATTGAGCCTGGGGTTGCTTTGCCACTGAGACCAGGGTCTCTACTCCTGCCTCCTACTGTGTTCCTGAAAGTCATGGCTATGCAGAGTAAGTTCAATAAGCTCTAAGGTGCCTCATCTGGCAATAGACTAATATAAACAAAACTATGCTATACTAATTAAATGACAGCCAATAATTAGCCTCTCCTAAGTACTTTCTGCTTCAAGTTACCCATTTTAAGAAAAACCACCATAGCAGTAATTTTTATGGTGCATGACAGGTTATAAAATGCCTCTATCTCTAATATTCATGAAACACATCACGGTAAGTCCTCACTCCTAATGTGCATGCATTGGGAGTAAATCAGCTCAAGTTGGGTGAGCCATTTTTCCATTCCTCATGGAATATGAATCTTGTGACCTACCGCATAAAATTCAAAAATATCAGTTTGTCAGTTTCCTTAATTTGCTGTTCAGATCACAGAGGATTTTTCTTCAGCTGTGCCTTTTTTTTGGTACCGGGGATTGAACTCAGGTCCTTGCACTTGCGTAGCAGGCGGCGAAACCACTGAGCTAAATCCCTGGCCCAGCTGTGCCCTATTTCTGACTATTTCTCCAACCCACAAAATTACAGACAACAAAGCAGCTCTGACTCTGTGTTTGGAACATACACACCTCAGAGGTTTGATGCAGAGAGTAGCGACTCCAGGGTTTTCAAGAGCCCTAAAATGAGGCCCAGGCTGTGCCAATACAGCACCCCAGAATGGCAGCAATGGGTAGTCTCATTGAATAGTGGGGATTCCTCTTGCTGCACATTACAGCAAGTGCTTGGTTGTGCACTGAACACTTAGCACACACTTGGCAAGCATCCTTAAGAGAGCCTACAGAGCAAAGGCAGCCTTGCCATTCAGTAGAGAACATTCAAGTCTGATTGAAATCTAATTTTTAAAAGTCAGCTTTCCAGTAAACTTGGCATTCAGCAGAACATAGAGGTGGAGGACTTCTCCACACTGTTCAGCCCCAACAGACTTCTCATAAGATGAGAAAAGAGCATCCACTGCAAATGAGACACAAATCCTGCCCTGTATGTGACAGTAAAGATTCTCTCTGTTCTGCCATGACGATGTTCTGTTTGGGCTCCGAGAATATACAGAGGACATGGATGACTGACATCACCAGACTGAGGATTTAGATGCCAAGTAAAAGGAGCAATAGAGACTGTTCCATGAAACTTCTCAGCAAAGCCACATCTCTGGGATGATTTTTGGAAGAGCTGTAGTGGTTCTTTCCAGTCCATCTCCCTTCCCAGTTCCCTTCCAGCAGGGCTTCCTTCACTGCAGCTTTAAAATACTAACTCGGTGCGATGCAATACTCACTCTGACCACAGTCAGATTTGCCCCACAACCACCTCCTGCCTACCAGGACACTCTTCCTGGTCTAGATACCTGGCTGGCAGCAGAAATGAAGAAGAAAGAGAAAAGCTGGGCTTCGTGCTAGTCATGAAACCTACTCGTGTTTTGCCCATAAAATGTCCAGGGGTGGGGACTCCACATATTCACTGAAAACTACCAGCCATTCTGGAGCTTTAGACCTTTACAACTGAAGATGTATTATCTCCTGTTCTCCTACTTTCTTGGATCAGATGTGTTTATCAGTGCCTGCATCTCACTCCTAATTAAGAAATAATAATAAGTGATGAATTGAGATCAATTATATGTTATATTTAATCAAATGAATCTGTCAAAATCCTAAAAGAATGGTTAATTTCTATGTATATATTAAGGCAGGGGAAGGGGCACTTGGTACTAAGTTACAGCCACTGTAAAAGAGACCGCCTGATCCTTACCACGTTCTCTTTTGTATCTACGAAGCTCACAGAAACCTGGCTCCTCACACAGTATCATTTTACCCACTCAGCTTCGTCTCCAACACCTCCTCCTCCCCGCCACACTCAGCAGGCAGCTGGGGGTGATGGGGGGTTAGGCTGGCAGCCTGGCAGGAGGGGTCCTTCGGGAGGAAGGAGAGAGGCTGACCGGAGGGCTGACTGTCTCCCGATCCCACCACAGCCACCTGATAAGCCTGACTCCTATGGGCACAGACAGGATTAAACGAGGTGCCACTGCAGGCAGGCGCAGCAGCTCTCAGCCTCCCTGGCCCACAGCACATAGCCATGTCATCAAATGGCAGGCAGAGGCAAGGTGAGAAAAACAGAAGCCTGGCCTGGCAACTGCAGGAGCTGTATTCTCTTCCCATAAACACAAAGCATCCTTTCTCCCATCACCTTTTCAGTTTAGGACATGCTATCAGTGACAGGGTCTGATTTCCAAAGCGCTTCTCTCACACACCCTCAACACTGCAGGATGCTAGCTAAAAGGTCTGTGAGCTAAAAATAATACCACTTGTCTGCAAAGCTGAGCACAGGGCAGAGTCAGGTTCTGAGCCCAAAGATGCTTTTGTTTAAGCCAAAGCAGAGGTGATAGAAACTCCAAGGGCAAATTCCCAGGGGAACCCTTCCTCTGCATCCACAGAGGTGAATAAAAATGCACTGTAGTTGACCTGGCCAGTGAAAGGAAGCAAACTGTTTTGCAGGCAGACATGACCCCTGAGGCCACATAAGTTTGAGATCCTTTAGTCAAACTCAGTAGACACAAAATAGTATCACACATGCACATAAGAATATGAAAAAGGCTCTCAGTAACCCCTGGAAGAGCAATTTGGGCTTTGTCAGAAAAGAAACAGCAAAAAAGGAGAGATCAGAGGCAGAAGAATTAAGTTTCCTGCTCCCTGATGGTATCACAGAGGACTTTGGCAACTGTGTGACTCAAGTGAAGTTAAGTCAAGCAGGAAACAGTTATTGTCAGAGGTTTCTGCAACAGTAAGTGATATTAAAGTCACTCAAGAAATCAGTGGCAGCCGAGAGACACAGTCCAACTAAGGCAGAGCTAACAGGCTTTTCTGGGTCCTCTCCAAAACCTGGTATACACCATTGATCCCAGGAAATTTGGGTGGTAACATTTGGGTTGATCTTTCAGGACAGCCAGGAAAAACAGTAAGTCTGCAATAAGAGTAAATAGATTTTGAAGGCAGGTGTTGGCCCAGAATTTAACAGGATTTATACGCTTCATAGCCTCTTCTTTCTTGATTAGGCACATAATGTGTTTTTTCCAGCATTAATTTTACCATAAATTTATGGTTTAAAATGCCTATCTTACATTGAGATATTGCCATGAATGATGAAAATGAGAGGGTATACAATTCAATGTTCCGTGAAATGGATCATCCAGGATAATGAACCAACACTCTCCACAACTGGAGCCATGACACAAGCATTTCACTCATCCACCATGGCCCGGGAGAGCACACTCCCTTCTGACCCTCACTGCTTCTTCCCAAAGGTCACCTGGGTTTGGCAGTGACAAGAGAAAAGAGGAGAGTTTCACTGGGCCTTATCACATGTGCTTCTCAGCAAGATTAGCCCAAAAGCTTAAAGTGCAACCCACTGTCAACGAAGGGACCTCCAAATGCAGCCCTATCACTACGTCTTACCATCTTTTGACAAAGAAACCTGTTTCATAAGACCTTCTGCTAAACATAACTTATAAGGGTCCTACTTCATCTAGCTATGCTCTTGACAGGTCTGGAGAGATGCACAGGCATCTGACTCAGAGGGTGGTGGTCTTACCAGGAGGGATGGCTTAACAGCAGGATGCTGTACTCATAGGACCTGAGCTCACCCGCCTTTATGGCTCCCGTCTGTATTTCATCCTGGCTTTCCAGCCAACTCCTTGAACCCCATTAGGAAAAAAAAAAGAGTCAACATTGAGAGTTGAAGAGGAAATAGCATTTTCAGATAAACTTCCCTTGTGGTAGATGTATATTTTATTAGCTTTATCAAGTCTCTTTCCTCAGAAGAGTTCCACAGCAGTCAATTTCCTTAAATGACAAAATCATACATCATCATCAAAGCTAGAAACACTCCTTTGGAACTGCTTGCACAAAGGGGCCCAAGGTAAAGCTCCAAAGCTGGGCACATTTCTAAGTTACACTATTATAATTGTATAAAGTTTGTCTGCAGTCATTTATTTCCTCAGTAGTTACTTTTCATAATCTAGGCACAAGTAACTGGGTTTGCAAATTTAGGGAAAGTTCTTGGCACTTTAAATTGTCTCAACACAAATGAAAAGAAAGAGAACAGATACATTTCAAACTTGGTTTAAGCTCCCCATAAGTAGACTTAAATCCTGCAGAATGTAATTATACACACTCTATTTTGATGGAGGAAAAATGTAGTGAAGATAACACTACAAGAAGAGAAGACAAAGAATGGAAGAACACTAATAAAGGTTGGGTCCTCAAGCCAGTTACCATCATTCATGACAAACACATAATTCCACATGGGCCCTATGGAAGCCAGTGAGAAACACACACCTCGGTGCAAGGGAGCTGGAATATTCATACACCAACTCTTATTAGCCACTGCTGCAAGAATCCCAATACAGCCATCCATAGCTCCTTGGATCCATTTGGACTCAAAGCATGTCACTGAATACTTTTCTCAGTACTTTTGAGGGTGGCAGGAAGTCAATGGTGCACCAATAATTAGGCATGCAGAGCATTTGTAGAAGGAATTCCCTTGATCCTAATCTTCTCATACATGGCTAATTCATTGCAGATCTGACAGCAACTTTACTCACTTAGAATTTAGCCATCATTTAATACACACCAGCCCATATCAAAACTGGGCAGGGCTGGGGATTTAGTTCACTGGTTTCGCTGAGCTCGATCCCCGGTACCAAAAAATAAACAAACAAAAAACTGGGCAGTCATTTAACAATAAAGATTCTGCAACAGTTTTCAGGTACTGGAAAATACAGTTTCTATTCTAAATGAGGATGAAATTCAATTAAGTTTAATACAACAAAAATATATTATGTATTTATGTATGCTATATCTAGATACTATTTAAAGAAATACATACTAAAAAGGTATAATACTTGAATATTACACTAACATATTTCCTACCTTAGTTACTTTCTTGTTGCTGGGACAAAATATCTTACACTCACAAGTTAAAGGAGCAAAGTTTTATTTTAGCTCACAATTTGTAGAGGTTTCAGTTCATAGTTGGCTGGGTCCAAGGCAGGGTGACATGACAGAGGGGCAGTCCATGGTATACCAGGCAGGAAGCATCAACCCTTCCTTCTTTCCCTTTTTATTCTATCCAGGCTACAAACCTATTGATTGGTGCCACCCACACCCGAGGTAAATCTTCCCTCTTCAGTAAATCCATCATTCACACCAAGAACTATGCTAAACCAGTCAATGGATTAATCCAGTATCACACATCCATGATCCAGCCACCTCCCAAAAACTTTACCTATGAGTACATGAGGCTGTGAGGGAAATCCAGATATAACCCATAATACTGCCTTAACAAATTTATAATCAAGAATCAAGGTATAGATATACAAAAATACTGTAAAATAAGGCATGTTATAATTACTAAAAGTATAAACTGAACTATATAGCACCATAGATGAAATAATAAATTTGAAACAAGTAAAGAAGAAAACTTTATGGAGAAAGGAATTGGAGTTGTATCTAAGCCAAGTCAGTTCCTAATCCAAAGCACAAACTTTCTACCTATGATTAAGGCCACAACTTCAGCTGTCTACACTCCTGTGATTCAGAGTACTCCTCCAGGTTCCAGGCTGTGTTTGAATCCCCTTGTTGTGGTAAGATTTCCCCACTTCCAGATCTGAGGCTCTTACTTGAATTGCCTTGCTAGCCTTTGTCCTGTTGAGTTCCCATGTGCCAGCCTTTGGCTTCAGGGTCTCCTACCAACTGCTTCTCAGAATATCTACTTTAGTTCCTCTCCCTGAGGGTGGTGGGGACAAAGCTCAGCCCAGACTCCAAATCTTCATACTCTTGGTCAGGTTTTCCATTTGCATGTGCAGACCAGCTAAACACTGGACAGTGATGGGCTTGGAATGACCAGTGAGTAACTGGACAAGAAACCAAGGAATGCAGGAAGGTGTAGGGAAGAATTGGTTCTCCATGACATGAAGGATCAGGCCCCAGAACATAACGTGGTGGATCTCCTTTACCCAGTTCCCTGGTTGCTCTTTGAGCATCACTGAATGGTACTGGTTGACTTTTGGTTACTTCCATGACTGCTTAATAAACACCCGAGAAAAATTGTGTTTATCAGTCTCCTTATATACCTCAATCAGTTCTGCTCACACCTTACTGCTAACTGCTATACACTGCCTCACTTATCCTTCCAGTTCTCTTTCCCATCTGCCAGATAAACTCTTATTCTCCAAACCATCTATCCAACCTCCAACACACTCTCCAAATGCCTCCTCCTCTCTGAAGCCCTTCTCTTTCAGCAGCCTTCAATTTTAGGCAAAACTGAACCCTCACTTCTTGGTGTCACCAATGTACCATTATTTCTATAGTTATTAGTTTACTTGTCTGAAGCTCTTGCTGCACTATGAGATTCTCCAGGGCAGATAGTGTGTCTTTTCAGCTCCTTGTGGACTTTCTCCTCATACTTCATACAAGATCTGGCCCAGAGCAGTGAATAAAACAGCATGACTTGAGAAGAGGATGTTGGTAAACAAAAAGGAAATGAGTTTGTCCACAGTGCAGGGGCCCAACATCGGGAACACATGTGCAGATGTGTGATGCATTTGCGTAGAAAGCAGGAGGGAGAGAGGAGAAAGGGACTAGGAGAAGATCCTGTCTTTGTCTTGACCCAGTGGCCAGGGTCAAAGACAACTTGAAAGCCCCTGAATGTATCTCACCTGGTGGTCAGGGTAGATTCCAGGGATATAATGCATGACCTTTTAATACCGTTTGATTGATCAATCTAACTCATACCAGAAAGGGTGAAAAAGGACCTTGATTTTACTGAATATGATTAATTTTTTTTTGTTTAGGGCATCAGCTCCTGTATGTCTTTATTGGTTCTTCACAGCACCTAGGACGTGATGAACACTAACATTTCAAAAATGATGGTGGAGGTGATAAGATACACTCACTGCTATAAATCTATATGTCACATATTACTAGCAGTGTAGCAATTTTTAAATGATTAGTATCACAGATGCAATGATATAAGAATGCTTAGAATTGTATTGAATTCTTCAGGGACACAGTTTAAGTGTCAGATACCACTTCTATTTTTTCAAATAAATGAAAAGTAAGGCAGTTTCCCCTAAAGTAAAACCTTTAATTAATTCTGGGTAAGTGATTCTGAAGGTGACCAATAGAAGTAGATAAACTCTAGGTGTGGTTAATCAATTGTGTGTGTGTGTGTGTGTGTGTGTGTGTGAACTTTAGGGAGAGTTTCTTACTCATGAGGAAGAATGTAGTGGTAGAAATTAGGTTGAGAAGGGATACATTCAAAATTGAAACCAGGAATAGAAATATGCTGAGTGGGCCAGGTATTTAGCTCAGTGGTGCCACCACCCGCCTCACAAGCGCAAGGTCCTGAGTTCGATCCCTGGTACCAAAAAAAAAAAATAAAGAAATATGCTGAGAGAGAATATAGCATAAAGGAAAAGAGAAAGAAATGAAGTTAACCAGACAGGTTTAGAAAGAAAACAGTTCCCTTCAAATAGAAAAATAGCCACAGGATATTCCCAAATAATGCTGCTCGTTATGTCCATATTTTGATAAATGGGACCACATTGTGCTGCTGTCCAAACATCCCAGATCTCAAGCAACTTCTGGCTGGAGAAATGGAACACACACAGTAACAACAGATTTCCTACCACATCGATCTTGTTGATTTTGGAGCAGATTAAAGCAGATGTTTCCCGTCAAACTGTGACTCTCTCCCCAAAGAACACACCAGCATCCTCAATCTCTTGAAGCTACACATAAGCCCAGGGGCCTCCCTGCAACTGGATTTCCCCTTAACCTCCTTGTTCCATTTGTTAGGTTAGTTATCCCTGGACCGCTCATCATGCTCTGAAATACTGTGTTTTTTTGGAAATGGTATATGGAATATGGTTCAATAAAAGGAGGAAACTATTAAGAAAATGGCCCCTACAGTCAATCAGAGGAAACAGTCTTGGACATGTGGCTATCGTGACCAGCTGTGCACTGATAGCTTGAAGATACTTAACACATGGGATGGAGAAGGGGTGGGACTCACAAGCAAGCCCTGAGAAGATCTAGAAATGGAAATCTACAATGGAAAATGGACCCACTGGCTAAAGGTGATTTTATCAAAACCCAGGCACTTCTGCAGAAAACATACAACTCTTCAACTCTTTCCTCTTTTAGGAAGATGGGAACACTGAGTAAGAAGACTATAGCCAATATTTGCATGTGATATTTATCAAAATCAGATTAGAAATGTCTTTGTGAAGGTCACAATTCTCAACTCATCACAAAGTACTGTAGAGTATGTATAAGGTTCATTTCCAGGAGTCAGAAATGTTATGATTTAAAGACAACATTTTCTTCAATAAACAATTCAATTGAATTGAATTCTTAGATGGAGGAGAAAAAAAGGCAAACTATATTAAATACTAATAATAGCTAATATTCACTAAGCCCTTATTCACTTTGCATTTATAATCCTGTTCATGTTGCACAACCACCAAACAAGGTTAAGAACTTGATTTTCATTTGAAAGATGAGAAAACAGGTATAGAAAGGTTAAGTGATGGTGGATCTCCCTGACATTACAGCTAATAATGGTTGATCTTCGAAAGCTCTCTACTACAAGTAGCACTTTGTTATTTTGCTTCAGTGTTTGTTCTCCTCCTGTTCTGACACATACCTGCTTACCTCACTGATCCTCTACTATGATCAAAGCACTATCCTCGGACTGGAAAAAAAGCAAGATTAAGATGTGGTCCTGTTCTCATGGAGCTCATTCAAGGGTTTCATTAATAGTCTAAGAAAAGAAAGGTCTATTATAACAAGTCCTGATCTCCTAGGCCAACGTTGCCTCTCCTCATCTTCATTCTCTCTATTAAGGCCATTTCTTATTCTTTATATCTTATTATAAGTGTTTCTACTGATACCAGACTCTCTCACCGCATCATATATTTTTATGGTAAGCTTGAATTTCTTTCACTCACAATACCCTCTGACCCAGAGAAAAAAATTCAATAAATTTTTGTTGGTAAGTGAGTAAGTTGTAATCAGCAAGTGACATCAAAGGTAATGGCAATTTTTAGGGAATAATTCTAGAATGTCCTCTAAAGATGGCCAAGTAATTAAAACTAGCAGCTACTGACAGCTAACCACTGCTCTCCTTACTCACCAAGCCCGGAATTTCCTCCCGCAGCCCACTCCTCAGTAAAAGGAGAATGAACTCAGGACGGGAAAATTTCAGCACATGAGGGCATCTGGAATGGTTTGCTTAAATGGAAAGAAGACACATAAATAAAAGGCAGCAGCTTCTTTTCTTCCTTAAGACCAGGTTACATGCTGGGGTCACAGCCAGCACTGTTCAGAAGGAAAAAGACCACACCCCAAGGACAACAGAGCTAGCACCTCAGTGACATTGCTGCTGCAACAAACCAACCAATTCTCTGGCACGCCTTCCTGGGCATTTCAGTACGAGATACAACCATTTCCTTATTGTTTATGTCACGGGGGTGCTGGTTTTTGTTACGTGTAGCTGTAAGTTACCTTGCTTCCAATACTTGCTGCCACATCATAACTCCATAAGTCAGGATTGATTTGACTTCAGTGTGTTTTTCCCATGCTGAGTATCAATTTATTTATGTGTAAAACACAAGAAATTATGCTTTTTAAGTGGGTTGTGACTATATCCTATAGTTTGAAATCTTTGGTAGATTTTTTTACCTCTTCCTCTTTGTCATTATCATTATTAATATCATTATCATAGTTTATGTCATCCTCCTAAATTCTTTAGCATAAAGAAAAGAAAAACCTTTTGGCAATCAAATACTAGAGATACTTTATATCTACAGAGACTACACAACTCTACACAAAATGTGTAGAACATCTAGAGCTACAGCGGGGACTTGCCCCTTTATAACCATTCTCTCCTCTTTTTTCCCGAGAAACCCTGAGATTTAGTTGTACATATATGACCATTTAGAATGAAGACTTTCATTTTTCAGCTTCCCTGGGTGTGTCCATCTCATTAAATTCTAGGCACCAGGATATAAGCAAAAGTGTCAGGTGCCCATTTCCGTGAATCTCTTCAAAAGATAATGAATGTCTCTGTCCTTCTTTATCCTCTCCTGCTGCTAGCCAAAATGCAAATGTGGTATTTGGAGCTCTTTTCTTAAATGCTGAAGACAAAAACTGCATCCGAGGGAGGCAGAGCCGTGGCCTAGAAGGAATGTGGCTCCCTGAGGGCTCTGAGAGAGGAGCCCTCCCCTTGCCTGACTACTTCCCTTCTAAAGGGTTACAGAGAGGCTCTGAAGTGTGGTGAGAATCAGCAGGAAAATCACATGTACCATCATATACACGCACACTCACATCTCCTTTTCAGTTTTTTTCAATATACTGTCATGAGAACTCCCTCTAGCCAGCCCCACTGTCATGGTTTGAATATAGTTTAAGTATTTGTGTCCCCCAAGAGCCCATTATGATTAAAGCTTTGGTCCCCAGAATAGCACTAATGGGAGGTGGTAGAACCTTTGAGAGATGGGACCTAGTGGGAGGTTCTTGGGTCATTTGGGGGTATGTTCATGGAGGGGATTATGTGACCCCTGTCTCTCTCTCTCTCTCTCTCTCTCTCTCTCATCCTGTTTGTTGTTGTATTTCCACATACACACATGCCTCTACCATGGTGTGACTAGCTGGGAGAACCTTTGCAGGACTGAACCCACACAAGTGCCATGCCCTTGAACCTCCAAAACTGTGAGATGAATAAATTGTTTCTGTTCGTGAAGTTAGCTGCCGCAGGTATTTCACTGTAGCTTAGAAAGCTAATTAATATTCCCAGCCTGGCTCAATGTCATGCTGACTCAGAGCTACTACCCACCCTCTGTCCTCTGTACTACTCTGAGAGCTGGCTGACAGATAAAAGCTTCTTCTGTAAATCCAAGTTGTTTTATCTAAATCATCCCTCACTCTCAAATTTCTCACATCTCTGGCCCTACCTGATTTAATAAGATTCATGTAAAGAAACCTCATGTGAGGAGGAATACCCACCTTTCCACCTCCTAAGTCTCTCCCCCATATACCAGAGGACTTCGTGAATGACTTTGCAGATAAAGGGGCTCCACAGGCTCTTATGAACTTTTCTAAAGTCAGTCTAAAATCAGAAGATAACTATTATGATAATATATTAAGCCTGAGATGCTGTTAAGGAGTAGGCAGTGCTACATTAGTAACAAGGAAAGGCATTTTTGCACATCTCTCCATGGACAAGTATATCACAAAGCAATTCATTTGGTTGTAGTGTTTCTCTTATTTTGCTTTTGTAGTTCTGGCTGAAACAAGCAGATTAGGAAGTGAATAAATGTTTACAATATGCACATGAAGCACATAATATGTTTTAATGGGATGTATGTGCAACACAAAGTCAAAACTCTATCATCACAATTAATGGTAGGGATAAATGTTTCAGACCTACTTGGGGGTTTAACAGCTTTTGGCCAGCATGCAGACAGACACAGATGTGTTTAAAAGAAAAGAAAAATAATATTTTTCCACCAAGGCAATTCTTCTGAAGAGATGGTATTCGCAGGGTCTGACATGTTTTCTATGGAATCATCTGATACAGTGAACAACAACTAACTTTACTAAGCTTATTTCTCATTTGTAACAACTTTCTGGCATAGTAATTAAAAGGCAATAAATCTATTCCTCAATCACCAGCTAAAACTTTGATATACATACTGTCTTAGTTGCTCTCTCATTGCTGAGATAAAACACCTGACAACCACAAGTTAAAGTTTATTTTGGTTCACGGTTTGTAGAGGTTTCAGTCCATAGTTGGCTGGCTCCAAGGCAAGGCAACATGGCAGAGGAGAATCACAGAGGAGAAACAGTCCGTGGCAGAGCAGCCAGGAGACAGCAAAGCAGTAAGCCTCCCTTTCCCTTTTATCTCATCCAGGTCCCAGGGTGGGCCTTCCCCTTATCCACATCCAGAACTATGTTAAACCAATCATTGGACAAATTTAGTTTAGTTATCACACCTTTAATCGATACTCATACATTCTTAATCCATATTCACACACCCTAGATGCAGCCAACTTCAAAAAGCCTCACCAGGCTATACACAGAAAGGTCTGTGCATGCCCTACCGAGGTCCTGAGTCACACGAAAGACACAGAATCACCCCGCTGCAGACAGGCAGCCACCTGGTTCCACACTACAAAGACGCAGAGGACACCAGACCACCAGACCAAGGTACTGAGTCCC
>NW_004624736.1:4756121-4768982 GCF_000247695.1 Heterocephalus glaber
CCCAATGAGAAATGTAATTGTGTTGTATACCTACAATGTACCAATAAAAGAATTTAATACAAAAAAAAAAAGCCTCACCTATGAGTACATGAGGCTTTGGGAGTGCATCTAGATATAAGCCATAACACACACAAAGAAGAACTGCAGAAAATTAACAATTGTTACTTACAATGTAATCTGAAAAACTACAAAATACCCCATAATATATGAAGTTCACACAGCAGTCTTCAGAGAGCCTTGTTGTGCTGTAAAACGGAGGGACCCACATCAAGGAGCACCAACCAATCATTCTCTTCTACATGAAAGATACAAGATCTGGGGTGGCCACTGGCCAATGTTTATTCCTTAATGTGGAAGAACTGAAGACTCATCATGAGAATAGTCTGTTCCGGAATCAGTTTGTTATCTATAGAACTCCTATGATCAGACAACAGCTAACCTTACAAAGCCTGGACTATGGACAGGCCCTCCGCTAACACTGCCCATGTAATTCCTCATTTAGTCTTCAGTAAAAGAAGTGTTATTCTTATATTCATTTAGAAGAGAAGACCCTGAGAAGTAGGTAACCCATGCCAAAGTCAATGGGCCAGAAAGCAGAGGAGTCAAAATTTAAACCTAGGTAGAGGTCAATGTAGGTCGAGAACAATGTCCCATTTCTGCATGAGTCATTTGAGCACACTGACAGGCACAAATGCTTGCTCTACTTAATCTCTGTTTTCTCTTTCTAGAATGTTCTTGTCCTCTCCTCAGACCCTCCCCCAAAAGATAGATAATAGAATTTTGTCTTTAATCTGTAGGATACTAACTCATTGTGATTTGAAAACACTGTCCAGATCTAACTTTGATTTTCAGATTGCTGGACTTCTCTAAATCTAGCAGAATACCTTGCAAAAGAATATGAATACATTTTGTTGATCATGAAGAGATGGCTAGAGGAAAAAAGGATATGGAAGGGAAAATGAGCTCCAACAGTAACATCCAGAACCAAGCAGTGTGCCTGGCACACAATAGGAGATAAAATTGTTATTTGATCAATGAAAATATGGGAGGTAAGTAAGGATGGGAGAGAGAACACAGGAAAGGAAAATAAAGGAGAGAAGGAGAAAGGAAGGAAAGGAAGAAAGAACAAAGGAGTAAAGGGGAGAAGATGGGAAAGAAAGACAGACAACTATATGACCTTAGCAAAGGTCACAGCCAAGCACTACTGCTGCAATCTGAATACCACTGGCACTAGTGAGTAGTGGAGGATTTGCAGAAAGATTTGAGTAGGTAAAAAGAAGAGGGTCCTGAATTTTCCCTCCAGTATTACACCCAATGCACTCATGTAGCTCACAGCCCCTTGCCATCTGTGGTCCTATATTACTGTAGTTACTTCTTCGAGAAGAAACAAAGAAAGACCTTGATTTGGAGAACAATATACCTATTACCCATCACTTGATTTGAGAAGCAATGAAACTTTTCCTGACCCTATATAATGAGGGAAAGAGGCTTCAGACTGTCAGCCTCACCCATGACCCATAGCCCCAGCAAATCAATAGGTCAGAGATGGTACAAATCTCATCCAAAGTCAAGACCCAAGGGAATGTTTCTATTTTCTTCTTCAAAAGAAGAACTTGGTCTCACCCTCATAGACAGAGTAGTGCAGGATATGATGAATGAAAATTCTGTACACAACTGCTACCTAGTGTCTGGCCTACAGGGCCAGAGCAAGGAGCCTGGAGATGAGAGTGATCCTGCCTAAAGTACAGGAGGGAGAAAAGCCAAGACAAAAGTTAGCATCACTAGAGCTGCTGGATCGAGATTGATCTGAGAACAGCTCTACTCTAGTTACATTAGCCAACGCATTCCTTTACTTCTTAGACCCCATTTCAGCTAGTTTTCTTTGATTTGCTGCACAAAGATTCGGTCTGATACAATGTAGTCCTAGATAAAGATCTTGCATTCGCAATGCAGACCTTAGCTTATTAAAGAATTGTCCTCTATCCTGGAATAAAACCACTGATGTGATCAGGAACTCTGGAAGAGTTTAGAACTCCAAATGACAAACTTAAACCTCAGGGAGAAACCTGATCAGAGATGCGACAATTGGATCCCAGGGCTGGTTTCTACCTTCACCTGGGTAGGGAATACAGAGAGAAGCTGTCAAGATTTATTTTTATTTTTCTAGGCACAGATATCTTATACCCAAGGACTAATGCATTACTTACTAAAGCAACCCACTAAAGACTAATTGATATCTTTTATGTTTGGGGTCATCAGGGTTGTCTGTCTCAGATTTAAACTCCTGCAGAGAAAAAATGGAATCTACTTAACCCACTTTACACAGAATATAGCAGAGCAAAGCTACTGAAACCTGATAAGTGCTTTTTGGTGCAGCTGCTGCTAATGATCTCACAACTTCAAGCAGAGCCTGAGGCAAGGGTATAAATTTCAAACTTTACCTTGAACTTCAGTGAACATTTTCCTTGAAGTCCTAAGTTAAAGCTTCTTTCAGAGCTTTACTGAACAGTGGTGTCACAATCACAGTCAAAATTACAAGACATCCTAGGTTGACATCTATTATGTTTATCTGATGTTATCTACCACTTTTTGGGCAATCTAGATTCCTCCACTAACCCTGACTGCCCAACAACTCATACAAATGACTTTCACTCAGGTACACCCAGAACTTTCCTTGTTCTCAACAACAGGCATAGTAAAGAGAATATGAGACTCGAGTCAGACAATCTGATGGCACCAGTCTTGACTGCATCTCATCTTCACTGCTGTGTAATGTTGGGCAAGTTACTTACCCTCTCAGTATATTTTTCTGTGAATACAATGTCCTTAAAAGCTCCTATCCAAATTATTTCAAACAATCAAACAATCAAGTTCCTGAAACAGAATTCATTATAAATAAAAATGCACTCACGTTCTTACTCTTAACTCTTACTTTTACCTGAGCATGCAAAACTGGGCAGCTTTTTTTTCACCCTATGTTTCTCTTAGATTCCATTTCTCCCTTAGCCTGATGAAGAAAGTAAAGTTAACAGTTAGCAAGTGTGATGGTTAAGCTTAATTGTCATCATGATTAACTTGGGAGTCACCTAGGGAATTAGTAAAGGACACTTCTAGGTGTATCTGGGTAGGTCATGGAGGTGTGGTGTTGGGGTCAATAGCTGGTCCACGGCTCCTTCCTCTCAGACACTGTTCCCCTGCTCTGATTCCTGCCACCATGAAATCAGCAGCTTTGCTCTGCCACACCCTTCCATCATCATGTTCCTGTCTTTGGAGCTAGTCAGCCATGGAATGAATCCTCTGAAACCATGAGTCAAATAAACCTCTCCACCTTTAAATTGCAGATATCAGGTATTTTTGTCAACTGACAAACACGGCAAGCATTTAAACAGAGTCCCAATAGTTAAGCTTACCAATATCCTAGGAGGGTAGAGTTTAAAATTTTATTTTAGAACTCTTTTATTGTTGTTGTTGGGGTTTTTTTGGTACCCGGGATTGAACTCGGGTCTTTGCGCTTGTGCAGCAGGCGGCGAAACCACTGAACTAAATCCCTGGCCCTTTAGAACTCTTTTAATGATAGGTACAAAGTATATTTCAAATTATGAAGCACACACAAAAGGAAAAACATTCTTTCACTCCAGAAGTATCAGCAGGCCTGAGATGACTTATTGTCACCCTCTTACATTGAAAAGTAGTGACTTGCCAAGTTCCTCCGGCAACTGGACAAAGCATATGGCTCAGAGACAGGCTGAACTAACTTATATTCCTCATGTCCTCATGTATGCAGCCAATAAATCTAATGAACTTAAACCTTAAATTTAAGGTCTAAATGTAAGTTAAGTCTTTTGGTTCACCACAAAGAGGGACACAATGATGTGACTCTACTTCCCTCTCCTGCACCTAGGCAGTTTTCACTTACTGGCTTAGTGTGTGTCAGTTTCTATACTAGGGACTGCAGTCACTCAAAGAGAGTAATTATTCCAAACACTGATCATAAAGGGAGACCCAAGAGAGATATTTCTTTTCATTTTTAAATAAATAAGGTTTAATTATTGTCATCATCTTTATCAGGACACAATTTACAAAAATAAAATTCATCACTGTTAATTGTACAGTTCTATGAATCTTAACAAACATACAGAGTTGTATAACTAACACCATAATCAAGATTTGGGGCATTTATATCAGCCCAAGCAGTTAGCTCATGTAGTAGTAATCAATGGGGTTGGTTTTTAAGTTGGACAGATATTTCAAGGAACAAAATAGGAAGGTTATTTAACCAAACTCATCTATCAGAAACCAAAATTAAGACTAGAAATAATACCAGGCCATGAAGTCAACATTCCCACTGAGAGCAATGGCATGCCACTTAGCTACATGTTCTAGACTAGATGTCACTAAAACCCCTGCTTCAAACGGTCTTCAATCCCCAATAACACAGTAATGTTAAGGGAATTCTTTCAGTATAGCTGAATCCACTAAAGGTCAAAGGCCAAAGAGGGCTAAAACAGGAAGAGGTAAGCATAGGATGCTGAACACCCTGGACAATGGCTGTGCGCTTGCATAGACAGAATCAAGGAATGATAAACAGTCCTTGCAGGTACAGCAGACAAGAGAGCACTGACTTCCACAATGCTTCATCTTTCAGTACATACAGGATGGCAATGGCAGCTATGTATTTTGAATTCAGGTCACTTAATGCTCATCCAATAGTATTTCTCTGACTAAGTCAGATAGCAGAAACCCAAGATGACTCTGAAAAGTTGAATGAAAGATAGTTTATCAAACATCTCCAAAGCTCCTGCAGCTTCTACTTTTGATGGCCAGTTATTCCTCTCATTCTAGCCCATTAATACATAAATATTCTCCACTAAATTTGAGCTCAAGTGATTTCTCAGCAGACATTAACTCTTAGAAATATCAAATAAGAGACTAGAACCATCTCAGCACCCCTTCCCAGTAGGTGAACACAAAAACCATACAAGGTCATTGTGACAGAAATCCTCTAAATGTCCTAGTAACAAATTAATTCCTCATCCTATTGACCAGGACAAGGCACAAACCATCCTGAGCTTCAGTTCGGGCTGCAGTGAGTTTTTAATTATTGACTAGGAAATAAATGCTATGTGGTTTCTTCCTTTTATCTCACATTGATTAAGTCACATGTGCTGAGGGCTTCAATACCCAATCAGTACTAAAAATCCAACTCACTATAAACTCCTCTAACTGTAAATGAAAGCCACAAATCAGGCACAGTCCAATAACACCCAGCAAGGACTGGTAATTATGCATCATTCATTTTCTTCTTATAACTCAGGTATATTTTCCTTTGTAAACAAGCATCATCAAACTTATCTTTGTTCAGAAATCTAAGGAAGCGTGTTATTATTTCATAGTAGTTAAGTTTCAGAATTATGTGATTTGATTTGTGTGGTTCTAGTTAGTATTTCTGAAAAATAAGAAGTATCCACAAAGGGAAGAAATCTCATTCATTAATTTAATAAATGTTTATTAAGAACATGCTCTGTACCAATGTTATAGTTTAGATCTAAAATGTCACCAGAAGTCTCATGTGTTTGGAAAGTGATTGGATCATGGGGTTGGTATAATCATCAGTTGATTCATCCATTGATGAGTTTAGTAGCTGAATGTGCTGTTAAGATATAGGGCCTGGCACAAGGTAGATCACTAGGGTGTAGCCTGGAAGAATACATTCTTGTACCCAGCTCCTCACTTCACTGTCTGCTTTTTGGCCATCACACAGTGAAAGCTTTCTTCCACCATGCAATTCTCCCATGCCATTTCTACCTTGGAACCAGCTGACCATGAACTGAATCCACTGAAACCATGAGTCAAAATAAACCTCTCCTCCTTTAAGTTGTAGGTGTTGGGTATTTTGTCCCAGTGATGGAAAAGTATCTAAAACAGATATTGGTACCAGACAAGTGAAGTTGTTGCTGTGCACAAGGGGGCCTGGCTACTGCTCAAGATAGCAGAAGACCTTGGCATTATCTATGTAGTGTTGGTTTTACAATCATGTAGAATGCACGTATTGGGTCATGGAGTATTCCACCCATATTTCAGAAGAAGGCTTAAAAGGCCAAACAGTGTGCCCAGAAGAGGGCAGAGGGTGAAGCCAAAAGTGCAGTAGAGACTCAATGAAGCTAGAGGTGCCAGAAACGTAGAACATCTGCAGAGGGAAGTTGCAGTGAGTGAAAGGAGCCATCCCAAGAGAGATCCCATGAGGGCTGTGACTAGTGATGCTACAGGAGCTGAGCCTCCCAAAACTTGCCTCACGTACTGGATATGGACCTAAAGGATTTAATGTTTGCCCTGCTGGGTTTTAGTCTTTCTTTGGTTCAGTGTCTTCCTCTCCGCCTCTTTCTCTCATTCAGAATAGGAATATTTATCCTATGTCATTGTATGTTAGAAGTATTTAACTTTCTTTTTTATTTTTACAGGTATTAACTGCAGATTTGCCTTGAGCCTCAGAAGAGATTTTAGACTTGGATTTTTCAGCAGTGTTGAAATTGTTAAGACTTTGGCAACTCTGAGAGATGGATCAAATGCATTTTACATAATGAGCTGGAATGAGTCTTTTAGGGGCTAGGGCTGGAATGCTATGGTTTAGATACAAAATGTCCACCCAAAGTCTCATGTGTTTGGGAAATGATTGGATCATGGGGTACTATACTCCTTAAGCATGACCTGGAAAGCTATGTTCTTATTCCCGCTCCTCCCTTAACTCTGCTTCCTGGCTACAGTGTTTCTCCTCTATACCATTCTGCCATGCTTTTTCTGCCTTGGAGCCAGCCAAATATGGACTGAATTAACTGAAACTGTGAACCAAAATAAACCTCCTCTTGAATTTGTGGGCACTGGTAATTTTGTTCCAGGGATGGGAAAGTGACTAATATAGCCAAGTAAAACCAGGACATTAGGAAACAGACAAGTAAATATTTCCAGTGTTCATGATGACTATGACAATGGGATACATGAGGAATAAATTTCACACACTGCTTTGTAATGGCAGGAACAAAATATGAAAGGAGGACCTATTGAGAAAGTGATGCTTGACTCAAGCCTTAAAAGAGAAGGAACAACAAAGCAGGATGTGTTGGAGCAAAGGAAACACATTTCAAAGAGAATAGCATGTGCAGAAGTACAGGAAGGTGAGAAGCCGTGGAATTTGGGAAAGAGTAAGAAGCATATACCTTACTGTAGACACAAGGGAGATGTTCAACATCAGGAAGCTATGCATGTTATACAATCAGGAAATGAGATCTTCTTCTGCAAGTATTTGAAGTCACATTTCAATTTTGAGCAAGGGAGAGAAATAGTATATGACTTTCTGCTTTATAACAACTGTCTATGAGGTAGTCTAGAATAGGGAAGAGGAGACATATACAGTTCACTGACTATTCCAATAGTCCAGGCAAAAAACCATGAGAACCAGAAGCAGCAAAGTAAAAGTAGGAATGAAGCTGAAAGAATGATTAAGAAACTCTGAATGGAGTTTTTCTAACAAAACTCAGTGAGTAGAAGGATGCTGAGAATGAGAGAGAAGTAGAAGTCTGGGATTATTCCAAGATTAATTACTAGGGTGATAGGAAATTTACCCAGATAGTACACTAAAGAAAGCAATTTTAAAGAAAAATCAGAAATGTTCCTATTTACACATGTCAAATTTGAGTTGTTGATTATAAGTTTGTCTGCTGACATCAATTTGGATACAGAACTCAAAAAGATGAAAACTCAAAGTGCTTAGTGCTTAAAACTTATAAAGCCTAATATCTGAAATATATAAGGAAAGCCTGGAAATTTATCAAAGAAACAAAAAAGGAACACTAAAGGAAATGGGAAAAGGACAGGAACAGACAATCTGTTAAAAAAAAAAAAAAAAAAAAAAGGAAACCCTTAAAGCCCTCAAGCATATGAAGGGATTTTCAACTCATTAGTAATTTGAGAAGTGAAAAATTAAAAGAGCAGTAGTATATTCTTGCATATCTATTTACACTGGAAAAATTAGAAAGCTAGGTACATAAAGTATTGGCCTGGCTTTGAAGATATAGAAACTGAGCAAGTGTGAGAAGCACACTAGGGAAGGCATTCTGAAGCACAATCGAACTGTACTTGGTCAACACTGATTAAACAAAGTATAGACACACCCTTGGACCCAACAATCCTGATCCTGGGTATAAAGCTCAAAGTAATTCTCAAACACATCCACAGGAACTATACAACATCCATTGTTATGGCAGGAAGTGAGAGATCGGCTGATTGTCAATCGCTAAGGAAAGTGAGAGGCAAGACATAATGAATGCACACCATACATGCCCGTGCATGCCATGCAGCCATTAGATATAACATCCTATATGCACATATGGCCACCAAGAGGATCATACAAGTAGTCTTTAGAGGAAAAAAGAAATCAAATGCAAATCACACAGTATAATAATTAAAATATATGCAAAAAATATACACACAAAGAAAAGGATACTCAAATTTTGATTGTCTATGGTGAGAAGCCAATTAGAAAAAAAAGAATCACATTTATTTTTTCAAAATAACAATAAATGAACCTTCCACTGGACCAACTATAAAAGGATTGGTCGCTGATGAGTATGATTAACTCAACTCTCTATGCTAAAGGCTCCAAAAAGGAGGCGAGAACGAGACTAGGGGAGGAACAAGTAGAGTTCCCAGGGAACTGGCTATCATGCTGGATGCCCTGGTTATTCTGTGGTTGCTAGCTGCCCTCTTCCACTCTGAGATCCCCATTTCATTTAAGGACCTGCTCTCCTGCCCAAAACAAAAATTCACAGAAATGCACTCTGGCTTGCAGCTGGGTTTAGGCAACAGAAGGCACAGCGGGAGATTAAGGATGAGAAAAAAAGAGATGGGGTCTCCCTTCCTTTCTGACAAGTTCAGTTTCTGTCCCACAGCCCATCTTCCATGACTCTAGGCATCACTGGGTAATGGTTACCCTAACCCCCTCCTTGACCCTCCAGTCCTGGGAGATTAAGAGTTTCCTGCCACTGCTAGTCCCAGGGTGCTTCCCCATTCCTTGAGTTTTGGGTTGCCTTATCCTCACGTGCCCCTCCCTGGGCCAGGTTATTAAGTTCCTATAGATAAATTCTCTGTAGTAAATCCCTTTTGAGGGTACATTTCTTTTGTGCCTTGTTCCTAACAGAGGCCATGTGAAGAGTTTCAGGGCAATAACTGCTATGATAAAGGGCTTTTTCCTTTTGCTTTTCTTTTTGTTGTCATTTTTAATATAGAAGATTCAAGTATATATATCTGCTTGGGAAAAATAATTCCCATTATTCTATAGGAGAAGCAATGTACAGGGACTCAGTAATTAAATACTAATTCACATCATTATGTTTCCCATTACCCTTATACATCATGACTTATCTGGGAGATGAAACAGCACATATTTAAAGGATGTGGCAAGTCCCAGGTCACCACAGATCAGTAGATGCTTACATACTTGCAGGATTAACACTGTCTGAATTCCAACAACAAGCTGAGCAAGACTAAGATGAAGCTATAGAACATATTTTAGATTGAGAATTGGTAAAAAAAAAAAATAGCTGTAGATCACAGTGTCAGGAATAAGTATTTTCACAGGTGTTATATGGGTCATTTCTAATCCCAGAATCAGAGCCAGGTCCAGCAGCACGTTTCTGATCTTTGACCTCCTGGGAAAGTCCTCGCCTGGCTACCCTATCTAAGCAGCATGCTCCAACCCAAACAATAATTACTGCACCAAGTTCATTTACCCATAGCTTGTGTTACAATTTGCATTTCCATACTTTGTCTTCACTTGTTATTCTTTGTCTTCCCCACTAGACTGCAAGTTCATGGCAGAGGACCATGTCTAGGACATAGAAGGTCCTTCATAAATATTTCCTGAGTGAATGAATGGTGAGCAACAGGGGTAGCACATAGAAAAAAGAGAGGGTAGAAGAACACTAATTTTCTCACCACCATATTTACGGGTGTGGTACTTCTACAGCCCTGTAGTCAAAACACACTACTCATATCTGGCTCCTCAGTATGTCACCAAGGATGCTAGGCTTGAGGGTAAACATCCCTAGTGCGCAGGGCTCAAGCCTGCGCATTTGCCTTGTTTTGCATAGCATTAGGCACAGCCCTGAGCACAGATGGGTGCTTCGTAAATATTATTGAAGGATGATGACACAGAGGATTATTTAATGCCTCCATGTGGGCTGGAGACAAACCTCGGGCCACAAATATACTTTGGATATTCTTTACTTCTCAAATCTGTTGAACCAAAATGTTTTCAGCAACACAGACTTCATCTGCAAGCACAAATCAGACACATTCAGAATGACAAAGCCCCAAAAGAATCCCATTTTCAAGGCTGAAACTTCATTATTCCGGGGTAAATGGCTTCCTTGTTCTAGTGACACCCAAGAGTAGAAATTAAAGACACTGAAAGTCTTCCCTCAGGGAACAACAGTTACCTGTGGACAATGAAAGTTTGTCTGAGTAATTCCTCAGCTTCAAAGGTGCAAACTCCCCTCCCCCCATTCTAAAATCCCTGGAGTTTCAGCAAGTAGACCATTGAACCTGTCTCAACTGTTCAACGGTTATTCTTCTGAAGCCTGGCATTTATGCACACAGTCCTAAGATTTATTAATTTTAAAAATCAGTTATATAGGAAATTATTCACAAGATCAACATTTTGAAGCTGCATTTATTTTACCTAGGAAGAGAAAAGCTCATAAAATGTCCATCATGAGAATTCATTGGGGAGCTACACAACAGATAAAATACCCAAAACAAATCACCACATCAGAGCCCCACAGAATTCTGAATCCCAACCAGCAAGCATGAATAATCCTTTAAAATAAACACTTACATACCAGAACAGGTCCTTTGTGAAATTTCTAAGCGAGGCCTCTGGTTTCTGAGTGAAAGATTTATTGGGAAGGAGGAATAATGTGAAATAAAGAACTACTGGGAAATTTCCACAAGAGAAGAGGACAAATGGGGTTTTTTTTGTTGTTTTTTTTTTTTTATCAGAATGAAGCCAGCCCCTCCTATCCATGGCTGGGAAGGTGCTGGCTACCCTATGGGAGAGTTAAGCAATATTCTCAACTGGTTTCTCAGGGGCCTTCCTCATCTAATTGTAGTTACTAGGCAGATGCCGTAGTAAATTATATCAGAATACCTACTGTCAAATCCTGTCCATTTCTAATTAGCTATGTGACCTTATACAAGTTACTTAAATTCTCTGATCACTGCTTCAACATCATTCATAGGAGACAAAAATAACTACTTCAATTTCCTCAAAAAATTATTGCTAGGATGAAGTGAAAGGACTATGTGCAAATTCTTTCTAAAATATAAAATTAGGTATATGTGGAAATACTATTATTAAATAGAATTCTACAATATTATATAGTATTCAGGGTCTCGTATGATGCTGAATTTTAAAATTTCTACAAATGGTTCATTTTTTGCTTTATTCTGTACATTTTTACTGAGCCCCTGCCTTGGGGGTTTAACTCAGTGGTTCCACCACCTGCCTCACAAGCGCAAGGTCCTGAGTTCGATCCCCAGTACTAAAAAAAAAAAATTACATTTTTACTGAGCCCCGTTTTAATAAGAAGTATACAAAAAAAGATAAATGTAGCGAAACACTCTGACCTGCGGCACTTCTACATGACAACTTTAAATTGAGTTGAGTTCAACATAATGTCAGTATCTCCTGAAGGAGAGAAGTAAAGTGAGAGGCATCCAAAAGGTACGTGATTCTTGTACCGTCTGGTAAAAGAACACATGGTCAATTTACAAAAATCAAACAGAGCACAAGGTCAATTTATAAAAATTAATTAAGTTTCCCATTATTAACAAACAGTTGGAAAATAGTATTAATAAAACTTTTTCATTTATAATATCAAAAAATACAACAGAAAAACAGGAATAAATTTAACAAAAACTGTGCGAGGTATTACACTAAAAACTATAAAACTGATATATGTGAAAGAAATGAAAGAAAACCTAAACAGAGAGATATAACACATTCATGGACTAAATATTACTAAAATGCAATTCTCCCCAAATGGCTGTACAGGTTCAACACAGTTTCAATCAAAATCCCAACAGGCACTGGTAGAAGCTGACCCATCTGTTCTAAAATGCATGTAGAAATGCAGAGGACCTAGGAATGAATGGATGAATGAATATATTTTTTTTCAAAGAAGAAAAAGTATTAGAGGATTCAGATGATTTCATTGTAATATTTTCATAAGGATCCACAAATGAAGCAATGGAACAGAACAGATATTCCTAAAATAGATTCACATACATATGGTTAACTGAATTTTAACAAAGTTACCAAGGCAACTCAGGGGAAAGGAAATCTCTTAATAAATAGAGTTGGTGGGCCAGGGATTTAGCTCAGTGGTTTTGCTGCCCGCTGTGCAAGCTCAAGGGCCCAAGTTCAATCCCCAGTACCAAAAAAATTTTAAAAAAATAAAAAAATAAACAAAGGCTTAAATAGAGTTGGAACAACTAGATATAGCAAAAAAAAAAAAAAAAAGTCCTCCGTTGCTGCCTCACACCATATAAAAAAATTTTAAAAATCAGGGCTGGGGATTTAGCTCAGTTGTTTCGCTGCCTGCTGCGCAAGTACAAGGACCAGAGTTCGATCCGTGGTACCAAAAAACAAAACCAAAACAAAAATTTTAAAAATCATCAAATCATTACAGACATAAATGTAACAGTTAAAACTACAATGATTCTAAAAGGAAAAACATCTTTCTGACTGTGGAGTAGGTAAATATTTCTTGAAGAGGTCAAAAACATACATAATAACCATATAATTAA